>OY726529.1:6489184-6779359 GCA_963383655.1 Bathymodiolus septemdierum | reverse complement strand
CTTAATGTACATAGGAATCTATACAACTTAATGTACCATAGGAATCTGTACAACTTAATGTACCATAGGAATCTGTACAACTTAATGTACCATAGGAATCTGTACAACTTAATGTACCATAGGAATCTTACAACTTAATGTACCATAGGAATCTGTACAACTTAATGTACCATAGGAATCTGTACAACTTAATGTACCATAGGAATCTGTACAACTTAATGTACCATAGGAATCTGTACAACTTAATGTACCATAGGAATCTGTACAACTTAATGTACCATAGGAATCTGTACAACTTAATGTACCATAGGAATCTGTACAACTTAATGTACCATAGGAATCTGTACAACTTAATGTACCATAGGAATCTGTACAACTTAATGTACCATAGGAATCTGTACAACTTAATGTACCATAGGAATCTTTACAACTTAATGTACCATAGGAATCTGTACAACTTAATGTACCATAGGAATCTGTACAACTTAATGTACCATAGGAATCTGTACAACTTAATGTACCATAGGAATCTGTACAACTTAATGTACCATAGGAATCTGTACAACTTAATGTACCATAGGAATCTGTACAACTTAATGTACCATAGGAATCTGTACAACTTAATGTACCATAGGAATCTGTACAACTTAATGTACCATAGGAATCTTTACAACTTAATGTACCATGGGAATCTTTACAACTTAATGTACCATAGGAATCTGTACAACTTAATGTACCATAGGAATCTGTACAACTTAATGTACCATAGGAATCTTTACAACTTAATGTACCATAGGAATCTTTACAACTTAATGTACCATAGGAATCTGTACAACTTAATGTACCATAGGAATCTGTACAACTTAATGTACCATAGGAATCTTTACAACTTAATGTACCATAGAAATCTACAACTTAATGTACCATAGGAATCTTTACAACTTAATGTACCATAGGAATCTGTACAACTTAATGTACCATAGGAATCTTTACAACTTAATGTACCATAGGAATCTGTACAACTTAATGTACCATAGGAATCTTTACAACTTAATGTACCATAGGAATCTGTACAACTTAATGTACCATAGGAATCTTTACAACTTAATGTACCATAGGAATATGTACAACTTAATGTACCATAGGAATCTTTACAACTTAATGTACCATAGGAATCTACAACTTAATGTACCATAGGAATCTGTACAACTTAATGTACCATAGGAATCTTTACAACTTAATGTACCATAGGAATCTGTACAACTTAATGTACCATAGGAATCTTTACAACTTAATGTACCATAGGAATCTTTACAACTTAATGTACCATAGGAATCTGTACAACTTAATGTACCATAGGAATCTTTACAACTTAATGTACCATAGGAATCTGTACAACTTAATGTACCATAGGAATCTTTACAACTTAATGTACCATAGGAATCTTTACAACTTAATGTACCATAGGAATCTTTACAACTAATACAAACAGAACCCAAAACAAATCTAATTTAAAGGTCTTACTTGAGTGTTAATAAAACAAGATTAGTATAACCTAGAAAATCTTCCTTCATTTTTTCAAATCTAATTTGTCCTGAAGTTCTATCGATGTTAACTTATCTAGAATTAGGACACATATAACGACTTCATAGAACATTTGATTTATTGATATATCATACAGAATCTAAAACAGTGTAAATAATTAGAAATGCGACTTTAATGTCACTGGAAGATTTGCAAACTTGTCATGCGTAACATTAATACTATTATTTTACGAAGAAAAGTAATAAAATTTTTATGCTGGCTTGACTCTGCAGATTTTAATCTTTACCAGTAATGTAACTTCTTGCATGTTATAACAATAAGATTTGATTTGATTTTTAGTGTTTAACGCTACTTTCAGCAATATTTCAGCTACATCATGGTGACCAGTTTTAGTGGTGGAAGCCTCGGAGTACCCGGAGAGAACCATCGACCACCGACAAGTAACTGGTAAACTTTATCACTTGCGGCCGAGTCGAGTGCACCCTTTTTGTAATTTACAAAGCCGGGCAGAACCCACGCCGTATTGGTGATAGACTTGTACGAGTTGCTAGGTAATCCAACTACCTAACTCATTGAGCCACCCTGGCCCTCTATAACAATAAGAAAAAAAAAATGAAATTATTGACTTAATAGAAACATACCATTGATTCTCAGACATATCAAGAGGCCCACCTGTGCCTGTATCACTCACCTGTTTATTCATGCCTTGTATTGTGTTTGGTTCTAATTGGCTGAGTAGTTTTACAGTAATGATTTTTTAAATGATTTTGTTGCTTAAAAATGGCAAAGTTCCATTTATTCGGCTTAGAAAAGATTATGCCCACGAATTAAAAACATCTGCTTCTCTGAAATAACTCTGTCAATATGCACAAAACTTGGCAAGAATAGTCCTTGTATGGCCCCAATTCTAAACCTATTTAAGATGGCAGCCATTACTAAAATCCTTAAATACTCCTTACTTCAAGCCATAATTTTGCATCTTGTTGCCTCTTGTTTTATGATCAGGATTAAATTCCCCAAAATCAATACCAACCTTTATTCTGTTCTAGGGATCATTGTGTTAAATATTCAGAAGGATCTGACAACTAGAACAAAAGTTATTACATAGAAACCATTGTGTCTACAGATTGACAACGAGGACTATGACAGACCCATAACATACATGCAGTTCTGACTTTTTTGTTTGATTTGATCCCTGTGTGCATGTAAAATGAAATTAAAAACTAAATATTTCATAAATTTTATTATATTACTAGTAACAAGATCTACAATCTATACAATATATGGCACATGTAAATAACACTTTTTAATTGAGGAGCCTGAATATAGCATGGAAAACAACTCCTGCCTATTACAAAGAACTGCCACGATATAACTGAAATTATGTGGAAAGTGGCATTAAACACCATAAATGAATCAATCTATTACAAAGACAACAAAACTTATTTTATTTTTTAAATTACTGACATTACTTTAAAGTGAGCAGTCATGTATTTGTGTGTTAGTGGTCATGTATTTGTGTTAGTGGTCATGTATTTGTGTGTTAGTGGTCATGTATTTGTGTTAGTGGTCATGTATTTGTATGTTAGTGGTTATGTATTTGTGTGTTAGAGGTCATGTATTTGTGTGTTAGTGGTCATGTATTTGTGTGTTAGTGGTCATGTATTTGTGTGTTAGAGGTCATGTATTTGTGTGTTAGTGGTCATGTATATGTGTGTTAGTGGTCATGTATTTGTGTGTTAGAGGTCATGTATTTGTGTTAGTGGTCATGTATTTGTGTGTTAGTGGTCATGTATTTGTGTGTTAGAGGTCATGTATTTGTGTGTTAGTGGTCATGTATATGTGTGTTAGTGGTATTGATTTCGCCTTTTTCTAAGATCTTGATATTTGATTTTGGAATTATTTCGAGTGTGATAATTTTTGCTTTTCATTTTATTAAGTTGGTTGGTTGGTTTTATGGTGTTTAACGCCACTTTCAACAATATTTCAGTTATATCGTGGCGGTCAGTTTTATTAGTGGAAGAAACCGGAGGATCCGGAGAAAACCACTGACATGCATCAAGTCACTGACAAATTTTATCACATAATGTTGTACACCTCGCAATGAAAGGGATTCAAACTCATAACATCAGTGGTGATAGGCACTGATTGCATAAGTAGTTGTAAATCCAACTACTATACGATCACAACCACCACTGATCTGACAGTTTGATATTTTTTGCTTTTCATTTTTATTTAAACCAGGCCGAAAGTCAAAATAATACAATTTACATAAAACAAAACAAATGAACATACTATTCTAGATTTAATATACAATATTTTATATTTAAGAAATAATTCATGGCAGGCATAGAGTTGTGCAAATTTACACATGGGCTGGGCCTTTATATTAGAATTTTACCCCGAGCGTTAGCGAGGGGTACAATCTAAGAATATAAAGGCCCAGCCCATGTGTAAATTTGCACAACTCTATGCCTGCCATGAATTATTTCGATTCTAATAGGACAAATACAGTAATTTTTAACCATTCGTGAACTGCAGACACACGGCATTTGGTGGCTGTTCCATTTACCTCCTTCGGAAATTTTGAATTGATTTTGAATTATTTGTATTTGAACGAGATATTTTAAAACAAAGATATGGATGTTAACATGAAAAACATATTTATTGTGTATTTTCCAACATAGATTCGATTGAACAATTCATGCGTAAAAATATTTAAAAAAAAGTCGGAGTTCATTCGTTCATCATTTCGTGCGCTAACAAGATGGCGGAGTGGAGTTGTCAAACATAATATCGAACACTTGAACAGTTGTTAATAATCGACAATTATGGTTAGATATGAAATAAACAAAATAAATGCCAATTGAAAAAAAAGTTTGTATAGTTGACATAAAAAAAAATTCCGGAATAAATACTTAAGACAACCATCTATCGACTTTGACTTTTGTAATATATCGTCATCCTGTGACGCTGTTTACAAGGGACGCTGATTGACACAAGCTGGTTACTGATTTATTTTACGATTTTGTGAGCATTTTACTTGTTTGAGTAGCAAAATTCAAAATGCCATCAAATTGGAAAATATCAGTAACTTAATTACATCACCGTCCAGTTATCAATGTATACGTAGGAAAACATGAAGGTTAGTGCATTTTCCGGTTATTCATGGCCGACACATATCAATGGAATGTATGTGTGCGTACTGGGGATCCCCAAATGTAAATTTTCAAAACAAATGATAAAAAAATACTTAGTTACAGAATAATTATTTATAACTGAGGGGAAATTTTTATTTTAAGGACTTTAAAAATACGCTATATGCCGGTATTTTGTTTGTTTACACTCGGTCGTCATGGTAATTTCACAGCAGAACAGCCAGATTTGTTGTGTACTGCACTTGCGCTAAATATAGAGATGTTGAGTATTATCGTGTGTGCCGTAATAGAGACGTCATATTAGAATATATAACTTATACTAGTACACTAAACATTCTGAAAGATCTACAATATATTGAAAGACACACAATACATTGAAAGACAATGTCTCAACTAATTAAACATTTTAAAAGTTCTCAAAATGATGTTCAAACATAGCTTTAGTAGTATTACTGGCATCTTTAGTAGCTACCTCTACACTCTTTGTTAATCCTGGTGGTCCACAACTAAAAACACCTACTTTACGTACCTACAAAATATATACCCAGTAATTATAATAATGACCGAGGTGCATTTAAATACAATACTTAAGAATCAGGCATTCTGTAATTTAATTCTCTCATTTAACACTACAATACAAAGATATATGAATTTTTCATGTTCATCTCAGAATTATGGAGAAAAAATTTAGCATTCACATAAAGTGTCATTTTCAGAATCTGGGTATATCTCCATGGCAACCATTTAGTCAAAACATCAATCAATATATCTAGCGGGGATGTGCACCTGTGTCTGGTTATAAATTATCTGTTTTACTATTCATTTTTGCCTGCAACAAAAGTTATCTTGGATTTCCAAGCAACAAAATAAACAAATTCTATAACAAAATTTGCATTCAGTAGTGGCCATTTTGGTTTCTCGATCCACACAAAAATGTTTGTTTTGTCAGATCAATGAAATGCAATGAGGATATATTAAGAGGACCTTGTAAACACAATTCTTTCAAAGTCTAGTTTCAACAGTTACAGGAATGTCAGAGGCAATGATGAACAATTAGAAGGTTAAAGAAGGATGAAAACAAACACCAAATAGTGACACATTTAACAATACAGTCAAACCTGTCTAAACTGAACCCTGAATAAATCGAAATCCTGCATAAACCAAACTTTAAATAAAGTCCTAATGTAGGAAATCTTTGTTAATTTAACCTGCATAAACCGAACACCTGTCTATTCCGAACACAAAATTTGGTCCCAAGGAGGTTCAGCTTAGACAGGTTTTACTGTATGATGAAGGTTTATTCACCTCCAATCAAAACCTAGTTTATAAAATCAGCAACTATCTTATTATTTCCTAATTGTTAAAAGACATACCATTGGATGAGATTTATGTACTGCCTGAAACATACTGCTAAGTTGAGGGCGACCAAAATGTGTCGTAGCTTTCAGTCCCGTAAATAAGCTACGCCCACCTGACAATTTCTGGAAATGTTCTTCACATATATACTGTAAAAGAATAAATCACTGATCAATTTACAATGTCTTAGTTTGTTTGTTTGTTTGATGGTGTTTAATACCACTTTCAACAATATTTCATTTATATCGTGGCGGTCAGTTTTATTGGTGGAGGAAACCGGTGTACCCAGAGAAAACCACTGACCTGTCACAAGTCACTGACAAACTTTATCACATCATGTTGTACTCCTCGCCTTGATAGAGATTAGAACTCACAACAAAGGCCCCTAACTGTACCAGGAGTTGTAACATCAGTGGTGATAGGCACTGATTGCATAGGTAGTTGTAAATCCAACTACCATACGATCATGCCATGACATCCCCTACAATGTCTTAGAAAAAGATGAAAAGTGACGATCAATTTACAATGTCTTAAAAAAGATGAAAAATAACGAGAATTGTCCAATATATCATATAATCAAATGTAATTATTAGGACACGGATAAATCGTTTGGAGATCAAATTATAGTTCCCACGATCCTAGCCGTAATAATCAATTTATCTTGTTACGACTAGAATATCTTGTTATTACAATATAGAATAGATGGCCTGTTCAAATGTCACCAGGTTTGAGTTTTTTAAATCATGGTCATTTTTATTTTGTCATAGGATTCGCTATAAGGATAATTGGCATTACCACGTCTTCTATTGATGACATGTTTCTGTAATGGCTGCCATCTTGGATTTTACATATTGATAAAAAAATACATATACAGTGAAACCTGTCTAAGCCGAACCCTGCTTAAACTGAACCCTGAATAAACAGAAATCCTGCTTAAACTGAACCCTGAATAAACAGAAATCCTGCTTAAACTGAACCCTGAATAAACAGAAATCCTGCTTAAAATGAACCCTGAATAAACAGAAATCCTGCTTAAACCGAACTTTAAATAAAGTTCTAATGTAGGAAACCTTTGTTAATTTAACCTGTATAAACCAAACACCTGTATATTTGGAACACAAAAGCTGGTCCCATGGAGGTTCGGTCAAGTTTCACTGTATTTTCAAGAGGAACATTCCAGTCAAGCTTAGAATATTCCAGTCAAGTTTAGAACATTCCAGTCAATAATTGTTAGATTCAAGAAAACTAAGACGCCCAAATAATATAGCCTAAATCGACTAAAGGAAAAATGCTTGTAGCCATCGGCTGTTGGCCATCCTCGTTAAATAAATAAAGAATTAAATTTAAATCGACTAAGGTTATGGGGTAATCAGAAACCGTAACTAATCTAAATCAGGTAAGTTAAAAGTCATAAGATTGGAAAGCAATATAAATTAAGTCTTTAGAATCAAGAAAACCAAAATGCTTAACAAAGATAGCCTAAATCAAACAAAATTATGTAAACAAATTCTTACCAGCATGCAAGTTCTAAGATCAAAATTCTGGAAGAACTGTGTTATAAATATATCAATAGATACGATGCCTTTCTGGTCAACTTCTTCAACCTCTCTGATGATGTCCAACAACCATTCAAAATGTCTCTGACTTCCTGTCACCCAGATAAAGTAAAGCTGTAAATACAAAAAAAAAAATACAAAAAAAAATAAAAATAATACATGTAGTATTAAAAATAAAGATAAAAAAATGTTTTTTACACAAAAACAAATGTCTTCTCCTCTCTGCATTGGAGGCCATCTTGGATTTCCAATCTACACAAAATGCTTTGCAGGGGGCCATTCTATGAGTAATCATGTACACTTTGGGTTTCTAGTTTCTGAGATAACGTATTTAATCATTGAAAGTGGCGTTAAACACCATCAAACAAACAAAACAAACATATTTAATCATTTTCTCAAATGGTCCTATCCTCAAACTTTGTTCTGACCGGTGGAAACAAAAAAGAAAAATTAAAATCTTGTAAGACTACTGAATGACTAATCATGTAAACTATGAGTTCAATCAAGCGAGGAGAGTCAGAGGTCATGTATATTTGTGTTAAGGTCAGGAGAGTCAGAGGTCATGTATATTTGTGTTAAGATCAGGAGAGTCAGAGGTCATGTATATTTGTGTTAAGGTCAGGAGAGTCAGAGGTCATGTATATTTGTGCTAAGATCAGGAGAGTCAGAGGTCATGTATATTTGTGTTAAGGTCAGGAGAGTCAGAGGTCATGTATATTTGTGTTAAGATCAGGAGAGTCAGAGGTCATGTATATTTGTGTTAAGGTCAGGAGAGTCAGAGGTCATGTATATTTGTGCTAAGATCAGGAGAGTCAGAGGTCATGTATATTTGTGTTAAGGTCAGGAGAGTCAGAGGTCATGTATATTTGTGTTAAGATCAGGAGAGTCAGAGGTCATGTATATTTGTGTTAAGATCAGGAGAGTCAGAGGTCATGTATATTTGTGTTAAGGTGAGGAGAGTCAGAGGTCATGTATATTTGTGTTAAGGTGAGGAGAGTCAGAGGTCATGTATATTTGTGTTAAGGTCAGGAGAGTCAGAGGTCATGTATATTTGTATCTCTTTTGCATCTGTTTCTACAATTTCCCCCCCGATTGTTTTATACAAAAATATGTTTTATTTCTAAGGGTCTTAGAGTTGAGGAAATTAACTTATTAAATTTTTTCCGGCCACGACATAGTTGAAATATTGATAAACACCAATCAATCAATCAATCAGATAATACAGTTTTCCGATTAGATATTGGAACTGTTCGAACGATGCAAATTCCACTGTTTTGATTCAAGAAAAGACATTAATTCTACTTTCTGCACCTTAAAAGGTAATTAATCCTGTATTGTTACAGTATTGGCCAATCAAATTCCAGTCGTTGAATTATTATCTAATCAAGAAGAAGATATAACACTAAAATTACCATAGCACAATAAAAACATATCCATTATATTGATTTTTAATACAAAATGTATCAATTTATTGATGGCTCTCTCTCTCTCTCTTATATTAGTTCCCATGATATAAAAATACTATACTTGTCTCACTTACACCAAACAGAGTGTGGTTCATTATACAATTAATGACTTTTGATAAGGTTGACACAATGGTTTATCAACCCAGAAGAAGCTATAATTACCAAGGCCAATGGCAGAGGTGATTATCACTTCTTGGGTTGGTAAATATCGTGTCAACTGATATCAAAAGTCACCAATTGTCTTATTAAATGACTTGAACAATGCACAATTCTGAACGTTAATGCTAAAGGAGTTACGATTGGTTCACAAAAATACACTGTCCAATCAAAACATTCGACTTAAAGTGAACGTCATCAGGATTTCCCCGATTTATAATTGGGTACTTGACAGTTATGATACACTTGTTGTCTACTTATTTTAGTCATTTAATAACCTTTCAAATTAATAATCCATTTGAAAAATTGTTGCTATGAAAGTTGAAATCTTTACGGATCATTTAATATATATATATACTATCAACAATGTAAAGGGTTGGAAGGCCCTTTTAAGGGTCAAACAAACATGATGAACTAACATCAAATTGAAAGATAAATTTATTGTTACTGTTATTTTGCCCAAAAATCTCATGAATCATTTTGCATGATATCTCATTCCAATTTTATTAGTTACTGTATGTGGTCAGCCAAGATTTGAACTCTCACGGCAACAACTTATTTTATTAAAGGACAAGTATAAATAAGAAAGGACCTTGTTAAGTATAAAAAGATACACTTTTTTGTTTTTATATTACCGGTAATTTAAACATATTTAATTAATTAATAAATAATATTGTACAATAAGATTAATTTCAAAATGAAATAAGTAAATAAAGTCCTACAACTCTGGGTGTAAAAATGTGAGGAAAAAAAAATCAAAAGACAGACAGACAGAGTGATTACTAGATTGGAGAGAGCCTAATAATCTCACACAGCTTATCATAAATACTAGCAAAAGAGTTGTCAAATGTTCATTTACTGGTAATTAACTGGATTTAACCACAAAGACAAAACACCATTGAAGGCACCATATTGTTTACTATAATTAACATCCAGAAGTTACATCATTTACAATATATCTTTAAGACAATGGATCAAGAAAGACAACTCTTAAATGTTACGATTCTACAAGAGTGAGTATATTACACACTTTAAAAGAGGAAAGAAACACCATGAGTGAAAAGAAAACGTGAGTGTTTTCCTGTTTTATTGTAAAAATATTAAAAAGGTTATAGTGAACCAATACCTGTTATGTACAAGTCCGTTAGAATTCCACAATACCTAAGCTATGCTGAGCTGTTCATAATAATGCATAAATGTACAAAATATTTAAACAACTATTTTTACTATTGAGTAAATAGTAAACTTTATAACAAAGCGGCTGCAAAATTTCACCAGACTCTTAATAATAGGTATATATTCTTCAGTGCTGGTGAAAACTTTCTGTAAAATATTGGGTTAGAGTTCAGGGGTCCGTTGTTGAACTTGTGATTTAAGCTAAGCATATGATTAGCCATAATTCCATGATTCATTCCTAATCACATAATTAGCTAATTCAATGATTAAATATGATCATAGTTAATGCAGTGATTAAATTTGATTTCAGCAACAAAATTTAATCATTGCATAAGCTAAGTATGGGATTAGGAATTAACTATGTAATTTTGGCTAATCATCTGGTTAGTTTAATCACAAGTTCAACAACTGATGTTTAACATCACTTTCAACAATATTTCAGCCATATCGTGGCAGTGTATATTATTGGAGGTACTTTAAAAGTTGAAGATAATAATAATAAATTATAACATAGGTTTAGAAACAGCAGTTAATGTTAGGAGTAGTATACATACCTTTTGACATTTCATCTTGTATGTGTTATGTATGGTTGCCATGTGAACAAAATCTTTTAATATAGAGGCATAAGGAGTGACGCCAATACCAGCACCTACCAGTACTGACACTTCATACTGGTACCAGTCTTGTTGTCCTGCACCGTAAGGACCATCTAAATATAACTGAAAAAGTAAAAAAAATCATAAATCACACAAAATATTGAAAACTTGTCATCAAGGTTACTAAGAAGTTTATATACCCACCCATTATCAGGTTACTAAGAAGTTTATATACCCACTCATTATCCAGTCATTTTTTCGGGCAAATATTGTGACTGTAATAGAGTTACGGTTGTTGATGTTTAACACCACTTTCAACAATATTTCAGTTATATTGTGGTGGTAAAATTTATTGGTGGAGGAACCCAGAGTACCCGGGGAAACCCACTGACCTGCCGCAAATCACTAACAAACTTGATCATATAATGTTGTATCAAGTACACCTCTCCATGAGCAGGATTCAAACTCACAACTTCAGTGGTGATAGGCACTGATTGCATATGTAGTTGTAAATCCAACTACCATACAATCATGACCATGATGTCCCCTGAGTATATCAATATTGGTGGTTTCGCTTATCATACTTTATTTTCATAATTTGACTGTATGAAAATTACAAAGCAATCTGATTTAACGATTTCTTCCAGTAAGTACTGCAATTCATGGTCATAATAAAATATCAATATTCTCCTTACTTTTGGGTACGGTCCATCTTTGAGACTTTCAGGATCAAACAGGTTTCGTATGTTCCATGTCCAAGGACCCAAAGCTCTAATGTGGAGAGACAGTGTATCCTCATGTGGTGCTGACGTGATAGTGAAGGGATGATACTCGTTCCTACCGTGGGAGAGACAGGCTATCCTCACCCACTGACCAGACTTGTACTCAAACTTTGATGGTCTCTTGAATTCAAGAAATGTTATATCTGCAAAACAAAATATCATTTGAAAAAAAATTGCTATGTTTATCAGTAATTTTTATTTAGATAATCCATATTTCATTGTTTTTCTTTTGTGCATGTTGAAAGCATAACAAGATGTTGCACGCTACGTCGTGCTAAGAATACCCCCACTCGTTCATTTGTAAGTCGCACGGTAAACAGGAAGTAGACGTGCAGTAAACCTGGAAAGGGGAGACACGGTACAAGTCACCATGCCAAAGCCATATATCAAATATAAAATCATTTCTTCCAGTAGAAACTGAGCTATCTAACGTACGGACGGACAAGGTGATTACAATATAGCACCCTCTCTACGAGTGGGGGTATAATAATTTAGAAACAAATTAAAGTAAAGGAACAGAGTTTGTAATAAGAAAGGATATGGATGTAAATGAACATGAGAAACTATCCATGTAAGACCTTAGAATGCTATATTCACTGTGTGTTACGTCGTGCTAGGCGAATATAACGTTTTATCAAAGAACATTAGTAGTAGGGACGTCAGCCAATCAGAAAAGACATCTGAAGTCACATAATAAATATAGTTATTCTGCTTATTTCATAGATTTTTCAATATTGTTTGTGCTAATGAGACATTTAAAAAATGAACTTGTTTTTCTTTGTCGGACGCAAATTAATATTTTCAATAGTAATTCAATAGTCTTACGTCACTGGGTGAAATGATGGTATTTCTTTCACTTAAAAATCTCAGTATTTCATGGGTATTTATGTGATAACAATAATATTACTAATTGCAATTTCATTATCAAAAATATGTCACGAATGATCAAATAACGCAGTAACTTAAGATTGTGCGTAACACAGGAATGAATTACAGTATTATTTGGTGATTAATAAATAACATTTATTGTAGTCATGCTGACGTTTTGGCACTTGCAGTTAGTCAAACCTGTTTTATGTGACCTTTCAAAGGAACAGTGAAATATGGTCACATACGGCAGGTGGTCACTTAATACAGGTTTAATTGATATGAAATGCACTGTGAAGGGAAATAAAAATTAAGGTCACATAATACAAGTTATTACTTAATAGTGGTGGTCACTAAAGCTGGCTTAGCTGTAGTTTGATTACATTGGGAATGATCAAATGAAACTTAACTGTAAAACCAAACAAAATGGTCAAAGGAACGTAACTGTAAAACATACAAAAAAAGGAGCTCCAACAATGAAATGGTGGCAAATATAACGGGAGTGAAAATAAAAACAATAATTTTAATGTGAAATTATCATTTTATTTAACTCTGAAAATTCTATAATTGACAACTATCTATGTGATTATTTATTTGTATAGACTTACCTGATGGGTAACTTTTCAGCTCTCAGAACGATGATCTCTGACTTATATTATTTGTATAGACTTACCTGATGGTAACTTTTCAGCTCTCAGAACGATGATCTCTGACTTCTTCCTACTTAAACTGACCATCTTGTCCATGGCGAACAGAATGGCTGGCCCTATAAAGTAGGCGAAAAACAACGGCTTCTGGACAATCCATGACGCTCCGTGTACTATCATCAGCACGTACATCACCACTATAAGTTTATGGGTCAGCCAGAATCCATTGAAGATAAATCGTCGTGCAGTCTGGGTAGCAAACACATATATTATACAGATGATTGTGACCAGTAAGACACCAGTAAGACCTAAAATAAAACATGTTCAAAATCTTGTACCAAGTCAGGAAAGTGAGTGGTCTGACATATGTGTTAGGATACTAATTTTACTTCTATGATTTTTATATTTTGGAACTGTTCCTGATAGTGTGGTATTTTTTTTGTTTTTCAAGTTATATTTATAATTTCACATGTAAATTATTTAAATGTTTACATATCACTTAACACAATGTTTGATAACAAATAAAAAAACTTTTGTCTAATAGTATCATAAGAAGAGTTTGAAGATACCAAAGGGGTAATCAGAATCTGTATATTGAAGAAGAACAGACAACACAATGGTCAAAAGAAGAAGAACAGACAACACAATGGTCAAAAGAAGAAGAACAGACAACACAATGGTCAAAAGAAGAAGAACAGACAACACAATGGCCAAAAGAATGAAGAACAGACAACACAATGGTCAAAAGAAGAAGAACAGACAACACAATGGTCAAAAGAAGAAGAACAGACAACACAATGGCTAAAAGAGAAAGAAGAACAGACAACACAATGGCTAAAAGAAGAAGAACAGACAACACAATGGTCAAATGAAGAAGAACAGACAACACAATGGTCAAATGAAGAAGAACAGACAACACAATGGTCAAATGAAGAAGAACAGACAACACAATGGTCAAAAGAAGAAGAACAGACAACACAATGGTCAAATGAAGAAGAACAGACAACACAATGGTCAAAAGAAGAAGAACAGACAACACAATGGTCAAAAGAAGAAGAACAGACAACACAATGGTCAAAAGAAGAAGAACAGACAACACAATGGTCAAAAGAAGAAGAACAGACAACACAATGGCCAAAAGAATGAAGAACAGACAACACAATGGTCAAAAGAAGAAGAACAGACAACACAATGGTCAAAAGAAACAAAAAAACACTGATCTACAAAACACTACACAGAAAACTAACGCTCGAGCACCATCAACACCACAAAAACCGCGGTTGAGCTCAGATGCTCTGGAAGGGCAAGAAGAGTTTGAAGATACCAAAGGGGTAATCAGAATCTGTAAATCGAAGGACAAAAAACACAATGGCCAAAAGAAAAAGTACAAAAGGACATACAATGATCTACAAAACATATACATAAAACTAAAGATCGAGTAACATGAACCCCACTAAAAACCGAGGGTTAACTCAGGTACGTCGGAAGGGTCGAGTAACATGAACGCCACTAAAAACTGGGGGTGAACTCAGGTGCGCCGGAAGGGTAGCAAGTTCCTGCTCCACTAGATTGTTAGGATGTCATTAAGATTGTTAGGAGATCAATTGGAGTTCTGGTTAGTAGGTATTTTTGCATTAAAAAAAGTGTTTTTCAACAGATATTTGATAAAAACAAAAATCTATCAAATTGCATCATGTTGGCTTACAACAAATTTCCACATCATTGCAGAAGATTGATGGTTTTTATGGTGTTTAACACCACTTTCAACAATATTTCAGCTATATTGTGGTGGTTAGTCTTATTGGTGGAGGAAACCAGAATACCTGGAGAAAACCACCGACCTATTGCAAGTTCCAAACAAACTTTATCACATAATGTTGAATCGAGTACACATCGCCTGAGTGGGATTCGAACTTACAACATTAGTGGTGATAGTCACTGATTGCAAAGGTAGTTATAAATCCAGCTACCATACGATCACGACCACGACAGTCCCTTAAAGAAAATTTTCAACAGATATTTGATAAAGACAAAAATCTACCAAATTGCATCATGTTGGCTTACAACAAGTTTCCACATCACTGCCAAAGACTGATGAACTGACAATAGTACATATATGTGTGTCACAATAGTACAATAAAATCAAAAAACTCACCAGTCATGGTTTCCAAAGAACCAAAAAAAAAAACAAAAAAAAAACTTACCAGTCATGTTTCCAGAGAACCAAATATCAAAACTAGAGGCTCCCAGGAGCCTGTAATCGCTCACCTGGTTTTCAATTTAACATCGAAAGTTGATAGAAAATGGGGGTGTTACAAATAATTTTGAAAGTGGGCCACCCAAAGATCACTTTAACTCAAATTTCTGAGCAAAAGATTTAGATGTGATTTTTATCTCATAATATTCCTAAATGGAATAAACTGTCTGAAAAATTCTCACAGAAAAATCCAGAACATATGTTAAACTACTCATTGCCATGTAGCTGCAGTTAAAATTTGAGTTCATTTTGATTTGTAATAAAGCAGAAATTGACAACTAAAGAAATTTCTATTTTTGGTAACAGCAGCCATTTTGAATGGAGGACGGCACTGTCAGACACAATATTGAAAAGGGACCACCCAAGCACCATCTCAGCCAAATTTGCTTTAATTTGGTTTAGCGGTTTCAGAGGAGAAGATTTAAATGTGATCTTTTATCAAAATATGCCTAATTTGCATAATCGGTATAAATCAGCTGAAAGAAAAATTTCACAGAAAAATCTGGAATATATGCTAAACTACTCCTTGCCATGTAGCTGCAGTTAAAATTTGAGCTCATTTTGACTTATACTAAAGCAGCAATGTACAATTGAAGAAATTTCTATTTTTAGTAACATCAGCCATCTTGAACGGAGGACGGTCGGAACAAAAAGTAACAACACTTAATAAGGACCTTGCAAAGAACATTTCTGCCAAGAATGGTTCCAATCCATCCAGTGGTTCTTGAGAAGAAGTTTGTTTTACATATTTCCCATTGGGTTGCTATGTTAACTTATGTACCCGCTGGTGGCCATCTTGGATTTTCAATCGGTCCAAAAAGTAACAACACTTGGTTAGCAGCTTGCAATGATCATTCATGACAATTTTCAATTCCATCCTCCATGTAGTATCGGAGAAGAAGATCATTAAAAATTTCAGCCAATCAGAGGCTTTTATGGCCCCTGGCAGCCATGTTAGATAACAGATTGTAACGAAAGTAACAACACTTGGTTAGAGCATGCAAATGAACATTCCTGCCACGTTTGGTCCCATTTGCTTCAGTGGTTCTCTAGAAGAAGATTGAAATGTTTACGGTCGGCCGACAAGTGATGGCAATAGTTCACCTAAGGGTCAGGTGAGCTAAAAACTTACCAGTCATGTTTCCAAAAGAACCAAAAATCAAAAAACTTACCAGTCATGTTTCCAAAGAGCCAAAAACTAAACCCAGGTAAAGCTTCAGCTCTGAAAACACAAACATATTTAATTTATTTGTAATCTAAGTAGACAAGTATATACATTGTATTGTTCAAGTGTTTTGATTGAAATTACTTTTCTTATGCAGTCATTTTCCCACAGTGACTGTTGAATACATGTTTGACTGTACTATATTTAGGTATGTATAATACATTTTGTTCAGTCATTTTCCTACAGTGACTGTTGAACACAAGCTTGACTGTACTATATTTAGGTATGTATAATACATTTTGTTCAGTCATTTTCCCACAGTGACTGTTGAATACAAGTTTGATTGTACTATATTTAAGTATGTATAATACATTTTGTTCAGTCATTTTCCCACAGTGACTGTTGAATACAAGCTTGACTGTACTATATTTAGGTATGTATAATACATTTTGTTCAGTCATTTTCCCACAGTGACTGTTGAATACAAGCTTGACTGTACTATATTAGGTATGTATAATACATTTTGTTCAGTCATTTTCCCACAGTGACTGTTGAATACAAGTTTGACTGTACTATATTTAGGTATGTATAATACACTTTGTTCAGTCATTTTCCCATAGTGACTGTTGAATACAAGCTTGACTGTACTATATTTAGGTATGTATAATACACTTTGTTCAGTCATTTTCCCATAGTGACTGTTGAATACAAGCTTGACTGTACTATAATATGTATGTATAATACATTTTGTTCAGTCATTTTCCCACAGTGACTGTTGAATACACGTTTGACTGTACTATATTTAGGTATGTATAATACATTTTGTTCAGTCATTTTCCCACAGTGACTGTTGAATACAAGCTTGACTGTACTATATTTAGGTATGTATAATACATTTTGTTCAGTCATTTTCCCACAGTGACTGTTGAATACAAGTTTGACTGTACTATATTTAGGTATGTATAATACATTTTGTTCAGTCATTTTCCCACAGTGACTGTTGAATACAAGCTTGACTGTACTATATTTAGGTATGTATAATACATTTTGTTCAGTCATTTTCCCACAGTGACTGTTGAATACAAGCTTGACTGTACTATATTATGTATGTATAATACATTTTGTTCAGTCATTTTCCCAGGGTGACTGTTGAATACACATTTGACTGTACTATATTTAGGTATGTATAGTACATTTTGTTTTTCATGGGATGGGATCTTGCTAGGGGGTATACATATAATTTTGATTGATAATACATTCATTGTTGAGGGAACTGATTATTCCATTGATTATTATTAACAATCTCAACACTATTTCAGTTATTTTGTTGAGGTCAGTTTTATTGGTGGAGGAAAGTGAAGTTCCTGTACAGATTTCACTGTACTGCCAAACTTTATCACACACAGTTGTATTGAGTATCCCTCTCCACTGACAACAGTAAAACTCTTTAGACGTGAAAAGCACTGATTTCATTGGTAGATGTAAATTAGATCATCACACAATTTTCTAAGATATATGTCATGGTGTTTTTTTGTGTTCAGTGAGTGAAGATGATCGTTTTATTGATATTGGTGGAATAGTTGACTATCACTGTTTAAGCTTTCTTTTTATTATCATTCATCACATTTAAATTTCTTTTACAATTAGCATGTTATCAGATCAATGTTGTATTGATGAACATTGCTTGTGACAATTAAAGCCATGTGTTGCAGATTATGAGTTTTTTTTTTCTTTTTTCTTTTATAAAGTTTGTCAATTAATGTTGTTGAAAACTGTAAAATATTTTAGCATTAAAACCTACATTTATCAAATTTACATCTATCTGAAATTACACCTGATAACAACTCACCTGAGAACGATAGAATCAAAGACACAGAGGTGTTTTGTTGGCTGTGTTGCTATCTGATAGAAGTTGAAACTGTAACCAATCACATGCAACCCTAAAATAAATATGAAACAAATCTTTAGCAATCAAATCAATCATGCTACACAATTTTTTTTTTTATTTTTATTCTTAAATCCAGCCTAAATGTAAAAAATTACAAATTAATACAGTATGTGCCAAAACTAGCCAGAACAGCATTTTAAAAGAATTTGTTCTAATTTATTAAGCAAATTTCATATAATTTTTACTAACCCGAATAATTTTTTACTAGAATGGGGCATAGGGCTAGGGTTTTTTGGTGAACACTGTTAATACAGGTATTGCCACAAAGGGAGGTAAGATTTGTAAGGGAGATAACTCTGCCAACTTAATTCATATTCAATATGAATCTTTTATTATGTTCACACAATAGTAGACTATTTTTGTTAGGATTTGTAACATTAGTCTTAATCTCTGAAAAATTCAATGTCACCATTTAAACCAATGTTAGACCAACTAAGATAACCACTTACAGTTAGTAGAGGGTGGTTATAAACCTACTACAATTCTTATAACCTTGGGTAGAAGGACGTGGCGTAATGGTTAGCTAAGTATGCAGCATTAAGGAGAAAGAGCAAAGACTGGTTGGCTCAGAATCAGAATAATGTGTCAAGAGTGGAGCGACATGTCTACCAGCAGACTAGTGTTTCAGTGAAAATTAACTTGTTCTCGCCATGATATAGCTGAAAAATTGCTGAATCAGCATTAAACAACACTCACTCATTTAGGTAGAGGAGCATACCCAATACATCCCCCCTCTCCCAACCCAATCTCATAGATATCATACCTGTAAAAAATAAGGCAGTCCAAGCCACTACTTTGTGGAAGGCAACGTGAGAATCAAACGGAATGTGGAGATTCAGGAAGGTTCCACGCAACCATGTGATTATATTACGACACATTGTCAATAGCAACAAGGAGAATGTGAAGCTCATTACTGCAGCAGCTCCCCTAGTGATACTAATTCCGTAACTCATCAAGGCCCTTAATCCACTATGTTCTCTTTCAACAGTGTAATCTGGAAAACAAGATAATGAGGATATAAGTTTGTAATGGTAGATCTTGTAAATCTTGACTGTCAGGGGATATAAAGTTATAATGGTAGATCTTGTAAATCTTGACTGTCAGGGACCTTCAACAGATACTTGATACAACATTAAGTTTGTAATGGTAGATCTTATAAATCTTGACTGTCAGGGACCTTCAACAGATACTTGATACAACATTAAGTTATAATGGTAGATCTTGTAAATCTTGACTGTCAGGGACCTTCAACAGATACTTGATACAACATTAAGTTTGTAATGGTAGATCTTATAAATCTTGACTGTCAGGGACCTTCAACAGATACTTGATACAACATTAAGTTTGTAATGGTAGATCTTGTAAATCTTGACTGTCAGGGACCTTCAACAGATACTTGATACAACATTAAGTTTGTAATGGTAGATCTTGTAAATCTTGACTGTCAGGGACATTCAACAGATACTTGATACAACATTAAGTTTGTAATGGTAGATCTTGTAAATCTTGACTGTCAGGGACATTCAACAGATACTTGATACAACATTAAGTTATAATGGTAGATCTTGTAAATCTTGACTGTCAGGGACCTTCAACAGATACTTGATACAACATTAAGTTTGTAACGGTAGATCTTGTAAATCTTGACTGTCAGGGACCTTCAACAGATACTTGATACAACATTAAGTTATAATGGTAGATCTTGTAAATCTTGACTGTCAGGGACATTCAACAGATACTTGATACAACATTAAGTTTGTAATGGTAGATCTTGTAAATCTTGACTGTCAGGGACCTTCAACAGATACTTGATACAACATTAAGTTATAATGGTAGATCTTGTAAATCTTGACTGTCAGGGACCTTCAACAGATACTTGATACAACATTAAGTTTGTAATGGTAGATCTTGTAAATCTTGACTGTCAGGGACCTTCAACAGATACTTGATACAACATTAAGTTTGTAATGGTAGATCTTGTAAATCTTGACTGTCAGGGACCTTCAACAGATACTTGATACAACATTAAGTTTGTAATGGTAGATCTTGTAAATCTTGACTGTCAGGGACATACCTTCAACAGATACTTGATACAACATTAAGTTATAATGGTAGATCTTGTAAATCTTGACTGTCAGGGACCTTCAACAGATACTTGATACAACATTAAGTTTGTAATGGTAGATCTTGTAAATCTTGACTGTCAGGGACCTTCAACAGATACTTGATACAACATTAAGTTTGTAATGGTAGATCTTGTAAATCTTGACTGTCAGGGACCTTCAACAGATACTTGATACAACATTAAGTTTGTAATGGTAGATCTTGTAAATCTTGACTGTCAGGGACCTTCAACAGATACTTGATACAACATTAAGTTTGTAATGGTAGATCTTGTAAATCTTGACTGTCAGGGACATTCAACAGATACTTGATACAACATTAAGTTTGTAATGGTAGATCTTGTAAATCTTGACTGTCAGGGGATATAAAGTTATAATGGTAGATCTTGTAAATCTTGACTGTCAGGGACATTCAACAGATACTTGATACAACATTAAGTTATAATGGTAGATCTTGTAAATCTTGACTGTCAGGGGATATAAAGTTATAATGGTAGATCTTGTAAATCTTGACTGTCAGGGACCTTCAACAGATACTTGATACAACATTAAGTTTGTAATGGTAGATCTTGTAAATCTTGACTGTCAGGGACCTTCAACAGATACTTGATACAACATTAAGTTTGTAATGGTAGATCTTGTAAATCTTGACTGTCAGGGACATTCAACAGATACTTGATACAACATTAAGTTATAATGGTAGATCTTGTAAATCTTGACTGTCAGGGACATACCTTCAACAGATACTTGATACAACATTAAGTTATAATGGTAGATCTTGTAAATCTTGACTGTCAGGGACATTCAACAGATACTTGATACAACATTAAGTTTGTAATGGTAGATCTTGTAAATCTTGACTGTCAGGGACATTCAACAGATACTTGATACAACATTAAGTTTGTAATGGTAGATCTTGTAAATCTTGACTGTCAGGGACATACCTTCAACAGATACTTGATACAACATTAAGTTATAATGGTAGATCTTGTAAATCTTGACTGTCAGGGACATTCAACAGATACTTGATACAACATTAAGTTATAATGGTAGATCTTGTAAATCTTGACTGTCAGGGACATTCAACAGATACTTGATACAACATTAAGTTTGTAATGGTAGATTTTGTAAATCTTGACTGTCAGGGACATTACTTTCAACAGATACTTCATACAACATTAAGTTTGTAATGGTAGATCTTGTAAATCTTGACTGTCAGGGACCTTCAACAGATACTTGATACAACATTAAGTTATAATGGTAGATCTTGTAAATCTTGACTGTCAGGGACATTCAACAGATACTTGATACAACATTAAGTTTGTAATGGTAGATCTTGTAAATCTTGACTGTCAGGGACATACCTTCAACAGATACTTGATACAACATTAAGTTATAATGGTAGATCTTGTAAATCTTGACTGTCAGGGACCTTCAACAGATACTTGATACAACATTAAGTTTGTAATGGTAGATCTTGTAAATCTTGACTGTCATGGACCTTCAACAGATACTTGATACAACATTAAGTTTGTAAGTAACTTGTGGCAGGTCTGTAAATCTTGACTGTCAGGGACCTTCAACAGATACTTGATACAACATTAAGTTATAATGGTAGATCTTGTAAATCTTGACTGTCAGGGACCTTCAACAGATATTTGATACAACATTAAGTTTGTAAGTAACTTGTGGCAGGTCTGTAAATCTTGACTGTCAGGGACCTTCAACAGATACTTGATACAACATTAAGTTTGTAAGTAACTTGTGGCAGGTCGGTGGTTTTCTCCGGGTATTCCGTTACCTCCACCAATAAAACTGACATATTGGTGAAAGTGGCATCAAACACCAAAACCCACCCAACCCAATCAACAGATATTAAATTCTCTTCAGCTTAATCATTTAGGTTAGGATTATGGTATTTAACGCCACTTTCAACAACATTTCAGCTATATCGTGACGGTCAGTTTTAATGGTGGAATTTATTAGTTCTAAGGATTAATTATAGTGTAAACTTCATAAAAATTCAGAGAAATTTTCAATTCAAAGTACAGTCAAACCTGGTCACCTCTATTAAGCAGCCACCTGCTTTAAAAGGTCACCTTTTTCTTGTCCTGTCATAGAAAATTTCATATGAATTGAACCTCTTTTAAGAGGTCACCTGTCTTATGAGGCCACTTTTTCTTTGTCCCAAAGGTGACCTCTTAATACAGGTTAGACTGTAGCTATTTTCAAATAACTTTCAGAAGCATGCTTTCAAATTGTCATGATCCTCCGGTTTCCTCAACCAATAAAACTGACCGCCACGATATAACTGAAATATTGCTGAAAGTGGCGCTAAAAACCACCAAACAAACAAATGATCATGATTAATACACAGACAAGGTCTACAGAAGTACTGTCATTGTATTGTGTTTGAGACGAAATCAATTCACTTTCATATTTAATTTCTGTACTCTTTTATTGTATTGAAATTATATAGTAAAACTACATTAAATTCTGCTTTTGTTGATAAAAAATAAAATAAAATCAGACAATAATTGACTTCAGGATAGTTTTGGAATTTTGTTTAGTTTTATAGGGAAAATGGGAAACATGTGAATATATTTGTTCACTGTTTGTATATCTATTTAAAGCTATATACTCACAATATAAGCACATTAATGTTATAATAGTGTTCTCACCTCATGTGTGGTAGATCATGAGTTCAAGCCCCGGTCAAACCAAAGACTATACAAGTGGTATTTGTTGTTTCTCATCTAAGCATGCAGCATTAAGGAGAAAGAGCAAATACTAGTTGGCTTGGAATCAGGATAATGTGTCCAAATAGGGTGACATGTCCACAAGCAGACTGTTGTTTCAGTGAGCTAGCACTATAAAAATCCAACTAAGCGTGCAGCGTGTTGGTCTAGTACAAAAAGGTCCTCATCATCATCCCATTTGAAATTAACTTGTTCTCGCAATGATACACCAGAAAAAATAGCCGAGTTGGCATTGAACAACAATCACTCACTCATTATACTCACAATAAAAACGTTCTGTAAACAGCCCTAAACAAATACCATTAAACAAGACAAGGTAGAAGATATGTTGTCTGTTGTTTTCTATGAAATGTGCCATTGTTTTCAACTTTGATTTCACCGGAGAATACTTTTCTCTGATCGCTTCAAACTTTGTATTTAGTTGTTCACTTATGTTACTGGACTTGAGACTGTTGGACCGGCTGTCATCACTGTTTGTGGACATCTGGACGCTAGGCTTTCTACGATTTTCCAAGTTGGACGCAGTACTTGACTTTCTTCTTCCTATGTCTATACTCCTAAATAAGCAAACATTTCTTAAATTATTAAATGAAAACAAAATCCACGATAAAAAAAAAGGTTTTAAACAATTTAAAAATGATTAAAAAAAAACAAATTTGAAAATATGTTGATCATAGTAATAGTTTATTCAATAATTAATTGTGTTTACTAAAATCATTTTCATTTTAAACATATTTTATTCATAAATAAATGAAATGGATTGGATAGCAGGCAATAGCCTATATAAATCCTCTCCATACACAAGGCAACAGCAACAATCAATAATGCATGCAGTTAATATTTACAATACACAATATAGAATTTCATACTCAAAGGGAAGTAACTCGAGTATACAATAGCAGTCAGAAATCTCATATATTCAGTTATTGATAAGTAATTAACATTGATCAGATTTTATCGACAATTTGGCTGATGTGAGATCTACTAAATTTGTTTAAATAGAATTAGTTGCTATCTAAAAGTGTTACCAGTGTACGATGTTGCTAGATTTATTACCTCTCAATTTAATTTAAATACTTAATTCATTTCAGAAATTTTTTATTAGCATGCAGTAGGTAATCATAGTGTAAATATGAGATTTATGACATTATATATTCATGTATATATTTATAAAACAAAATAAATTATAAATAGAATATCAATAAGTTAATTTAATTTAGTCATGTGAGAGGTATAGTACCGATATTTGCAATCATGGTTCATCATATGTGAGAATACTGTTATAGTTTAATATCTTTAAAACAAATTAAATTTATATTACTATATTATTATCAAATCGTTTGCTCCGCTTAATAAAGGAATGTACTGCACGAAAAAGTTTTACATTCTGATTATATTCAGAGGTTTCACTTCCATAAAGAATGGTTTGAATAGTAAATTCTATGTTAAGTTCATTAAAGGAATCAACAAGTTGTTGCCTATGAATATTATATAAAGGGCAGTGCATAAAATAATGGGAGGGGCTTTCACAGGGATCATTGCAATGTGGGCAAGATGGTCTGTCAGATAAATGATGTTACTGCAAATGTAGATTTAGATTGCTAGCATCATTCCTCATCTGACAGTATATATGTAAGATTTAGATCATTCCTCATCTGACAGTATATATGTAAGATTTAGATCATTCTTCATCTGACAGTATATATGTAAGACTTAGATCATTCCTCATCTGACAGTATATATGTAAGACTTAGATCATTCCTCATCTGACAGTATATATGTAAGACTTAGATCATTCCTCATCTGACAGTATATATGTAAGATTTAGATCATTCCTCATCTGACAGTATATATGTAAGATTTAGATCATTCCTCATCTGACAGTATATATGTAAGACTTAGATCATTCCTCATCTGACAGTATATATGTAAGATTTAGATCATTCCTCATCTGACAGTATATATGTAAGACTTAGATCATTCCTCATCTGACAGTATATATGTAAGACTTAGATCATTCCTCATCTGACAGTATATATGTAAGACTTAGATCATTCCTCATCTGACAGTATATATGTAAAACTTAGATCATTCCTCATCTGACAGTATATATGTAAGACTTAGATCATTCCTCATCTGACAGTATATATGTAAGACTTAGATCATTCCTCATCTGACAGTATATATGTAAGATTTAGATCATTCCTCATCTGACAGTATATATGTAAGACTTAGATCATTCCTCATCTGACAGTATATATGTAAGATTTAGATCATTCCTCATCTGACAGTATATATGTAAGACTTAGATCATTCCTCATCTGACAGTATATATGTAAGACTTAGATCATTCCTCATCTGACAGTATATATGTAAGACTTAGATCATTCCTCATCTGACAGTATATATGTAAGACTTAGATCATTCCTCATCTGACAGTATATATGTAAGACTTAGATCATTCCTCATCTGACAGTATATATGTAAGACTTAGATCATTCCTCATCTGACAGTATATATGTAAGACTTAGATCATTCCTCATCTGACAGTATATATGTAAGACTTAGATCATTCCTCATCTGACAGTATATCAGGGGTTTCAAAGTTTTTTATAATAGGAGGTACTTCTTAAATTTTAGGAGGTACCTAAAAAATTAGGCTGAGGGCCGTAAGGGGTCCAGGGGGTGGAAGCTCCTGAAATCTAGCATTTTGTGGACCAAAAAATGTACTTCAGAGACTGCAAAACATTAGTGTTTTTGAAAGAAAAATCCCATTAACTTTAGAGTTCAGATTTCACCAAGAGTGAAGACCATGCATAATGCCTGGATTTCCCCCCCCAATTTCTTTATTGAATATTTCAGTTTACAGACTTCAGCCAAGATTATTCATAGATAGTCTGCCATATCTTAAAAAACCCCAAAAGGATCATAAAGAGCTACGGTTCCACAGCTAGGCTTGACCAAGCCATTGTTATCACAGCTTAAACTTCTCAAAATTCTTTTGTTGGCTTTGTCCTTTTCTTTTTCACAATACCTTGGCTTGTGTGTTTTTTTTTTACCTTATTACCAGTAAGTAAACTCATCAAAGACCATTGGCAGGATCAAGACATATAAGTGTCATAATTAATGAAACCAAGGACGTATATAGAATACGTCCTTGATGAAACATAAATTTAATTTGCAATCATCAATCTTTAATAAAATTTCTAATTTTTCAATACAAATATAATTAAACAAAAACAATATATATTGTTACTTTCACGACTTATGTGCAAAAAAAATGTTCGAACAAAAACGATTCGCGGGAAGACATTTATTAACATTTGAAACACAAAAGTTAAATTATTTTGGAAAAAAAAGGGGGGCCGGCGTTTTGACATTACAATGTAATTCGTATTTGAGCCATGTCCGTTTTTTTTCAAGATTTCTAGTAATTTTCAATCCCTTATCTCCTCGTACCCCCTTTTAAAAATGTTTTTCACCACACTTTCACTTCTGTGAACAACCGCGGTAGGGCCCCGTCAAAATATGTAAATAAATTAGCCATAGGTTTTTATTTTTTTATACCGGAAGTTAAACAATATGGACGGAGTTCAATCGTAACTACTCGGCCATTCTCGCTACCCTGCAAATAACCTCATATGCATTAGGCGTATAAATCGCACTACCTTTCACATGTCAGTTACATGAAAGTTTGATCAAGCTATATTTTTAGTAATTTTCTATATTTCAATTAAAGTTTTAATTAGTTTTGCATGATTAGATTTTACTTAGTATGTCTTCCATATTGGATTTTCGTGGACTATATTTTTGTGCGGTTTAAATTAACTTAACTTCCGGCAAACAATTTAAGAAGAATTTCTACTATGTACGTACGAGGTTATTTGCAGGGTAGCGAGAATGGCCGAGTAGTTACGATTGGGACGGAGTTGAGCAAGACAGTACGCCCCAGAATGTTTCGACCCTGGGTTTTAAATGGATAAAAAAAATCGCACAAAATATTGTGTAGTCATATATTCATAATACTTAATGATCATACTTATATTACTGGAGATTACACTAAATTGTGTTTGAACATAATTTGTAATCGGTCATTTTTTTATTTTGAAATGATGTCAGCTTTGTTCCGGTCCGAGTTTTACACAAGAATGAAAAGATATTGGGACGAAAACATATCTATTTACCGCATGCGCAAACTGCTATTTACGATTCTAAGGTAAAGTTATTCTTAAAACAGGGAATATCCCATCAACTTGGTCATGACGCAGTTGTTCGATTTGAATGCGAGAATTCAGTAATTGACGTGATCATTAATTTTTTTATGAAAAATATTCCACAAGCCTATCGACCATCGTACTTGTGGTTTTGACCACCGCTAATTTTGGGGGGTTCAGTAATTTCTGCCGGTACTATACACGATCTCAGGCGGGTAAAAGTACCGGGTACCAGCCCTCTTTGAAACCCCTGAGTATATATGTAAGACTTAGATCATTCCTCATCTGACAGTATATATGTAAGATTTAGATCATTCCTCATCTGACAGTATATATGTAAAACTTAGATCATTCCTCATCTGACAGTATATATGTAAGACTTAGATCATTCCTCATCTGACAGTATATATGTAAGACTTAGATCATTCCTCATCTGACAGTATATATGTAAGATTTAGATCATTCCTCATCTGACAGTATATATGTAAGATTTAGATAATTTCTCATCTGACAGTATATATGTAAGACTTAGATCATTCCTCATCTGACAGTATATATGTAAGACTTAGATTGCTAGCATCATTCCTCATCTGACAGTATATATATGTAAGACTTAGATCATTCCTCATCTGACAGTATATATGTAAGACTTAGATTGCTAGCATCATTCTTCATCTGACAGTATATATGTAAGACTTAGATTGCTAGCATCATTCTTCATCTGACAGTATATATGTAAGACTTAGATCATTTCTCATCTGACAGTATATATGTAAGACTTAGATTGCTAGCATCATTCTTCATCTGACAGTATATATGTAAGACTTAGATTGCTAGCATCATTCTTCATCTGACAGTATATATGTAAGACTTAGATCATTCCTCATCTGACAGTATATATGTAAGACTTAGATCATTTCTCATCTGACAGTATATATGTAAGACTTAGATCATTCCTCATCTGACAGTATATATGTAAGACTTAGATTGCTAGCATCATTCCTCATCTGACAGTATATATGTAAGACTTAGATCATTCCTCATCTGACAGTATATATGTAAGATTTAGATCATTCCTCATCTGACAGTATATATGTAAGACTTAGATCATTCCTGATCTGACAGTATATATGTAAGACTTAGATTGCTAGCATCATTCCTGATCTGACAGTATATATGTAAGACTTACATCATTCCTCATCTGACAGTATATATGTAAGACTTAGATCATTCCTCATCTGACAGTATATATGTAAGATTTAGATCATTCCTCATCTGACAGTATATATGTAAAACTTAGATCATTCCTCATCTGACAGTATATATGTAAGACTTAGATCATTCCTCATCTGACAGTATATATGTAAGACTTAGATTGCTAGCATCATTCCTCATCTGACAGTATATATGTAAGACTTAGATCATTCCTCATCTGACAGTATATATGTAAAACTTAGATCATTCCTCATCTGACAGTATATATGTAAGACTTAGATCATTCCTCATCTGACAGTATATATGTAAGACTTAGATCATTCCTCATCTGACAGTATATATGTAAGATTTAGATCATTCCTCATCTGACAGTATATATGTAAGATTTAGATAATTTCTCATCTGACAGTATATATGTAAGACTTAGATCATTCCTCATCTGACAGTATATATGTAAGACTTAGATTGCTAGCATCATTCCTCATCTGACAGTATATATGTAAGACTTAGATTGCTAGCATCATTCCTCATCTGACAGTATATATGTAAGACTTAGATCATTCCTCATCTGACAGTATATATGTAAGATTTAGATCATTCCTCATCTGACAGTATATATGTAAGACTTAGATTGCTAGCATCATTCCTGATCTGACAGTATATATGTAAGACTTAGATCATTCCTCATCTGACAGTATATATGTAAGACTTAGATCATTTCTCATCTGACAGTATATATGTAAGACTTAGATCATTCCTCATCTGACAGTATATATGTAAGACTTAGATCATTCCTCATCTGACAGTATATATGTAAGACTTAGATCATTCCTCATCTGACAGTATATATGTAAGACTTAGATCATTCCTCATCTGACAGTATATATGTAAGACTTAGATCATTCCTCATCTGACAGTATATATGTAAGATTTAGATCATTCCTCATCTGACAGTATATATGTAAGATTTAGATCATTCCTCATCTGACAGTATATATGTAAAACTTAGATCATTCCTCATCTGACAGTATATATGTAAGACTTAGATCATTCCTCATCTGACAGTATATATGTAAGACTTAGATCATTCCTCATCTGACAGTATATATGTAAGACTTAGATCATTCCTCATCTGACAGTATATATGTAAGACTTAGATCATTCCTCATCTGACAGTATATATGTAAGACTTAGATCATTCCTCATCTGACAGTATATATGTAAGACTTAGATCATTCCTCATCTGACAGTATATATGTAAGACTTAGATCATTCCTCATCTGACAGTATATATGTAAGATTTAGATCATTCCTCATCTGACAGTATATATGTAAAACTTAGATCATTCCTCATCTGACAGTATATATGTAAGACTTAGATCATTCCTCATCTGACAGCATATATGTAAGACTTAGATCATTCCTCATCTGACAATATATATGTAAGACTTAGATCATTCCTCATCTGACAGTATATATGTAAGACTTAGATCATTCCTCATCTGACAGTATATATGTAAGATTTAGATCATTCCTCATCTGACAGTATATATGTAAGATTTAGATCATTCCTCATCTGACAGTATATATGTAAAACTTAGATCATTCCTCATCTGACAGTATATATGTAAGACTTAGATCATTCCTCATCTGACAGTATATATGTAAGACTTAGATCATTCCTCATCTGACAGTATATATGTAAGACTTAGATCATTCCTCATCTGACAGTATATATGTAAGACTTAGATCATTCCTCATCTGACAGTATATATGTAAGACTTAGATCATTCCTCATCTGACAGTATATATGTAAGACTTAGATCATTCCTCATCTGACAGTATATATGTAAGACTTAGATCATTCCTCATCTGACAGTATATATGTAATATTTAGATCATTCCTCATCTGACAGTATATATGTAAAACTTAGATCATTTCTCATCTGACAGTATATATGTAAGACTTAGATCATTCCTCATCTGACAGCATATATGTAAGACTTAGATCATTCCTCATCTGACAATATATATGTAAGACTTAGATCATTCCTCATCTGACAGTATATATGTAAGACTTAGATCATTCCTCATCTGACAGTATATATGTAAGATTTAGATTGACGTCCAGCCTCCAATCGACATCTAATCCTCAAATCCACGTCAGAGTTCTACATTACAGACATCTGTACCTCAGATTTATGTCCTTTTGCCAAATTCTCAAATCGACGTCCAATTCTCAAATCTCAGTCCATATGAAATTTTCAAATCACCGTCCCATTCTCAAAGTCTATCATATACATAGTTTAAAATTGTAATATCCCTATTATTAATTTGTTGTTGTTGTTGCAAATTTCAAATTATACTTCTGCATTTATATAAAGAAAAGTAAAGGTGCTTACATGGCTTTTAAATGGATGATAGTTCATGTGATTTTAGACTAAATACGTACCAAGTTTGGTCAAAATCCATTGAAGGATGTTGATTCTAGAGTGTTCACAAGGATGTTACAGGCTAAAAATTAGACCCTGTGACCTTGACATTTGACCTTGAAAATCAATAGGGTTCCAGATTCTCTTAAGGACTAAGTATGTACCAAGTTTGGTCAAAATCCATCGAAGGATGTTGATTCTAGAGTGTTCACAAGGATGTTACAGAAGGATGGACGGACGGTAGCGTTATTATATCCCTTCGCAACTTCGTTGGCGAGGGGATAATAACCTTCATCAGATATGCTCAAAAAATTGGAAAGACAAAAATATTTTAACATCTTTGGAAGCAATAAAAGCAAAATACATGTGTTCATACTTTAATAGAAACTAAGATATATAATTTAGTGCACACGATGAGTTTCTGGAATAACCTTCATCAGGTACACTCAAAAGATTGGAAAGACAAAAATATTTTAACATCTTTGGAAGCAATAAAAGCAAAATACATGTGTTCATAACTTTAATAGAAACTAAGATATATAATTTAGTGCACACGATGAGTTTCTGGAATAACCTTCATCAGGTACGCTCGTAATAACCTTCATCAGGTACGCTCAAAATAACCTTCATCAGGTACACTCATAATAACCTTCATCAGGTACACTCATAATAACCTTCATCAGGTATGCTCAAAATAACCTTCATCAGGTACGCTCATAATAACCTTCATCTGGTACGCTCATAATAACCTTCATCAGGTGATGCTCATAATAACCTTCATCAGGTATGCTCATAATAATCTTCATCAGGTATACTCATAATAACCTTCATCAGGTATGCTCATAATAACCTTCATCAGGTACGCTCATAATAACCTTCATCAGGTACGCTCAAAATAACCTTCATCAGGTACGCTCATAATAACCTTCATCAGGTATGCTCAAAATAACCTTCATCAGGTATGCTCATAATAACCTTCATCAGGTACACTCATAATAACCTTCATCAGGTACACTCATAATAACCTTCATCAGGTACGCTCATAATAACCTTCATCAGGTACGCTCATAATAACCTTCATCAGGTACGCTCATTATAACCTTCATCAGGTACGCTCATAATAACCTTCATCAGGTACGCTCATAATAACCTTCATCAGGTACACTCATAATAACCTTCATCAGGTATGCTCAAAATAACCTTCATCAGGAATGCTCATAATAACCTTCATCAGGTACGCTCATAATAACCTTCATCAGGTACACTCTTAATAACCTTCATCAGGTACACTCATAATAACCTTCATCAGGTACACTCATAATAACCTTCATCAGGTACGCTCATAATAACCTTCATCAGGTATGCTTATTATAACCTTCATCAAGTACGCTCATAATAACCTTCATCAGGTACGCTCATAATAACCTTCATCAGGTACGCTCATTATAACCTTCATCAGGTACGCTCATAATAACCTTCATCAGGTACGCTCATAATAACCTTCATCAGGTACACTCATAATAACCTTCATCAGGTATGCTCAAAATAACCTTCATCAGGAATGCTCATAATAACCTTCATCAGGTACGCTCATAATAACCTTCATCAGGTACACTCATAATAACCTTCATCAGGTATGTTCAAAATAACCTTCATCAGGTACGCTCATAATAACCTTCATCAGGTACGCTCATAATAACCTTCATCAGGTACGCTCATAATAACCTTCATCAGGTACACTCATAATAACCTTCATCAGGTATGCTCAAAATAACCTTCATCAGGTACACTCATAATAACCTTCATCAGGTACGCTCATAATAACCTTCATCAGGTACGCTCATAATAACCTTCATCAGGTACACTCATTATAACCTTCATCAGGTACGCTCATAATAACCTTCATCAGGTACGCTCATAATAACCTTCATCAGGTACGCTCATAATAACCTTCATCAGGTGACGCTCATAATAACCTTCATCAGGTACACTCATAATAACCTTCATCAGGTACGCTCAAAATAACCTTCATCAGGTACGCTCATAATAACCTTCATCAGCTACGCTCATAATAACCCTGTACGCTCATAATAACCTTCATCAGGTATGCTCATAATAACCTTCATCAGGTATGCTCAAAATAACCTTCATCAGGTATGCTCAAAATAACCTTCATCAGGTACGCTCATAATAACCTTCATCAGGTACGCTCATAATAACCTTCATCAAGGTACGCTCATAATAACCTTCATCAGGTACGCTCAAAATAACCTTCATCAGGTATGCTCATAATAACCTTCATCAGCTATGCTCATAATAACCTTCATCAGGTACACTCATAATAACCTTCATCAGGTACGCTCATAATAACCTTCATCAGGTACGCTCATAATAACCTTCATCAGGTACGCTCATAATAACCTTCATCAGGTACGCTCATAATAACCTTCATCAGGTATGCTCATAATAACCTTCATCAGGTACACTCATAATAACCTTCATCAGGTACACTCATAATAACCTTCATCAGGTACGCTCATAATAACCTTCATCAGGTACGCTCATAATAACCTTCATCAGGTACGCTCATAATAACCTTCATCAGGTACGCTCATAATAACCTTCATCAGCTACGCTCATAATAACCATCATCAGGTACGCTCATAATAACCTTCATCAGGTACGCTCATTATAACCTTCATCATGTACGCTCATAATAACCTTCATCAGGTACGCTCATAATAACCTTCATCAGGTACGCTCATAATAACCTTCATCAGGTACACTCATAATAACCTTCATCATGTACGCTCATAATAACCTTCATCAGGTACGCTCATAATAACCTTCATCAGGTACACTCATAATAACCTTCATCAGGTACGCTCATAATAACCTTCATCAGGTACGCTCATAATAACCTTCATCAGGTACGCTCATAATAACCTTCATCAGGTACGCTCATAATAACCTTCATCAGGTATGCTCATAATAACCTTCATCAGCTATGCTCATAATAACCTTCATCAGGTACGCTCATAATAACCTTCATCATGTACGCTCATAATAACCTTCATCAGGTATGCTCATAATAACCTTCATCATGTACACTCATAATAACCTTCATCAGGTACGCTCATAATAACCTTCATCAGGTACGCTCATAATAACCTTCATCAGGTACGCTCATAATAACCTTCATCAGGTACGCTCATAATAACCTTCATCAGGTATGCTCATAATAACCTTCATCAGCTACGCTCATAATAACCTTCATCAGGTACGCTCATAATAACCTTCATCATGTACGCTCATAATAACCTTCATCAGGTACGCTCATAATAACCTTCATCAGGTACGCTCATAATAACCTTCATCATGTACACTCATAATAACCTTCATCAGGTACGCTCATAATAACCTTCATCAGGTACGCTCATAATAACCTTCATCAGGTACACTCATAATAACCTTCATCAGGAATGCTCATAATAACCTTCATCAGGTACGCTCATAATAACCTTCATCAGGTACACTCATAATAACCTTCATCAGGTACGCTCATAATAACCTTCATCAGGAATGCTCATAATAACCTTCATCATGTACACTCATAATAACCATCATCAGGTACGCTCATAATAACCTTCATCAGGTACGCTCATAATAACCTTCATCAGGTATGCTCATAATAACCTTCATCAGCTACGCTCATAATAACCTTCATCAGGTACGCTCATAATAACCTTCATCATGTACGCTCATAATAACCTTCATCAGGTACGCTCATAATAACCTTCATCAGGTACGCTCATAATAACCTTCATCAGGTACGCTCATAATAACCTTCATCAGGTATGCTCATAATAACCTTCATCAGGTACACTCATAATAACCTTCATCAGGTACGCTCATCATAACCTTCATCAGGAATGCTCATAATAACCTTCATCAGGTACGCTCATAATAACCTTCATCAGGTACACTCATAATAACCTTCATCAGGTACACTCATAATAACCTTCATCAGGTACGCTCATAATAACCTTCATCAGGTATGCTCATAATAACCTTCATCAGGTACACTCATAATAACCTTCATCATGTACGCTCATAATAACCTTCAGCAGGTACGCTCATAATAACCTTCATCAGGTACGCTCATAATAACCTTCATCAGGTACACTCATAATAACCTTCATCAGGTACGCTCATAATAACCTTCATCAGGTATGCTCAAAATCAGAAGATTGGAAAGATAATAAGTTTTAAAGTCTTTGGCAGCAATAAAGGGCCTAAATATGATAGACAAAATCAGCTACGGTCACCTATGTCTGAGGGAGATGAACCAGGAACTGTTAATTTCAATAATAAATATATCTTACAAAATCGGCTATGGTCACCTATGCTTGCAGTAGGAGAACCTTAGTTTTAATAATAATTACATTAGTTAGGAACTATAAATTTCAACAATAAATATATCTTAGTAATACAATGGTCAATATGTGATACACATGGAATATAGATATATATATTTATGTAATAATTTCTGAAAGATATCACACAAATAGGTGGTTAATCATGGAATATCACATTAAGAAGATAATAAGTTTTTATATCACAAGGTGCAGAGAGTTAAATTAGGAAGAGGTAAGGTTAGGTGGTAATGGTGTTTAACATCACTTTCAACAATATTTCAGTTATATCGTGGCGTTCAGTTTTATTTGTGGAGGAAACTGGAGTAATTGGAGAAAACCACTGACCTGTCACAAGTCACTGACAAACTTTATCACATAAAGTTGTATCGAGTACACCCAGCCTCAGCGGGATTCGAACTCGCAATCGTAGTGATAGGCACTGATTGAATAGGTAGTTATAAATCCAACTACCATACAACCACGACCATGACTGCCATGTTATATTAGGAAGATAAAAGATCAGAAGTTGCAGACAGTAAACTAAGCATACAAAATCTGAATGAAGAAATCAAGATTAGAGAATATCATATGTAGACAATTACCAGAATCTACAGGTTTTTTTACTGAAATAAAACAAAAATTAGTTATTACTAATTACACAGTTAATCATAAAATAGAGTCAAATCTGCTGATGCAGTCACCTGTATTAAAAGGTTACCTTTTTCTTGTCCTGTCATAGAAAATTTAATATGAATTGAATGTCTTTTAAGAGGTCAGCTGTCTTATAAAGCCATTTTTGATTGGTTCCAAGGGTCACAACCTCTTAATACAGGTTTGACTGTATATAATGTTTTCATTTCTGCAGATTTGAATTGAATTTACTTTTAAATATTTGTTTTAAATGGTAATTAATATATTCTTCATTGGGTCTGTACATGTGATTTTTCTCACCCCTTGGATAAAGTAGTCCGTTAATTTAGGTGAAAAAGATTTTTCTATTTTACCCAGGCTCATGGGTAAGACAAACTAAATGAGCATTTCCCCACAAAATTATTTTCCATTGCTGAAGTAAATTGTTGATTTATTGATATACATCCGTGTCTTGGCAGTATTTTAAATGTATTTTATAATAAAATAAATAGGCTGTATCCTTAAATGCCACTAAACCACCGATAAATACATATACAAATCTATTTGACACACATTTCACATTTTCCAGAACTACTTTTCTTAGAATTTGTTCAAAGGGAGATAATTCATAATTTGAAAGTATACAAAAAGTAAACAAACATTGACATGGTAGAAAGGGGTGAGAAAAAGAGTCAAACACTGTGAAAGGTGCAAGATCGTAAAATATGAGACACCCTCGGGTAAGATTTAAATTGCATCTGACGATGCTTGTCTCAGATTTGGCGATCTTGCACCTCTCCCGATGTTAGATCCTTATACCCACTGTTTTCTCCCATGATCTATTTATAGCAACAGCAGCCATTTTAGGTGATTGGTGAGATCATCAAATTTCAAATTAAAAGTTAGGCAATATATTGATGATTCAGCCGAAATTTATTTTAAATTTGAATATGCAAGCTTCACCCAAGGTTTCTAATTTTTTTCCCAATGAATGACAATGGAAGAAAAACAAATAATGTGCCCATCTACGGACCCCACATTAAATATTGTAGGTCATGTGTAGTATTAAGTCTAATAAATGTTCAACATTATTGTTCTTCAGCATTAGTGTTTAACTCCAGCATTAGAGTTATGGTGTTTAACGCCACTTTCAACAATATATCAGCTATATCATGGCTGTCAGTTTTATTGGTGGAGAAAACCAGAGTACCCCGAAAAGCCACAGACCTGCCGCAAAATGTCATTTATCACATAATGTTGTATCAAGTACACCTCTCCATGAGCAGAATTCAAACTCACAACTTCAGTGGTGATAGGAACTGATTGCATAGGTAGTTGTATGTCCAACTACCATTTGATTACAAGAATAAGTTTATACAGAAATTACATTCTGGTGATTGCTGATTTATTGTGTTGAATGCCACTTTCAGCAATATTTCAGCTATATCATGGTGACCAGTGTTAGTGGTAGAGGAAGCCTGAGTACCCAAAGAGAACCATCGACAATGGTCAAGCAACTGGTAAACATTATCACTTGCAGTTGCGAGTCGAGTGCTCTGTTTATTGTAATTTACAAAGCGGAGCACGAACCCATGCCATATTGGTAATAGTATTGTATGAGTTATTAGGTAATCCAACTACCTAACTCACTGAGCCACCCTACATTCTGGTGTCAATACACATAGTAAACATTTTAAACATTACTTGGATCATGAACATATTTTAATTATAATTTATCTTGTTTAAGCATCTAACTAGTACTTACGTCTTTTTCTTATCATTCGATGGATAACAGTTTTTTCTTCCTGAAATAAATTTGGTAAATTATAGAAAATGGTTGAAAAAAAAAGATTTAAAATCTAACAAGGAAAACTTCTGCAAATTGTCAATTACTACAAGAAAATATAAAAAAGCCTCATACATATACACCTCATAAAATAAGCTGCTCCATGGAACCTAAAATAGCTCACAGTTAACAGTGGCATTAAATGTGCTCAGTTGGAGAAATTATCATAATTTATATCACCAATCAAAACAACATTAGTCGTTCGTTGTATTTTTTAAATTCTTCTTTTAAGGCGATACACTTAACATGCAATATTTTGTTCATCTTTGACTGTCCAATTAATTATCTTTTCCATTGCCCAATCACACAACAGGTGTTAGTGAGTGCTCAGCGTTAATACTGGTAGGCTGATCGCTGATTGGTCAGTTGGAAATATGAACCCTGACATGGCCCAATACAGGATCTGTTAGATATTAGCGTATCGCCAAAAAAAAATCTACCTAACTGAGCAAGCATGTTAACAATTACACCATATATGGGGTTGTGTCCACATGGAAACCATGGGTTTATTCTTTGTAAATAACCAAAACATCATATTAAGCAGAGCATTTAAAATAAAATGTGTGGCCACCTGGTGGGTAGATACAATAATACAGAGAAACTTGTCTGAAGCAAACCCTGAATTCTATATAAACCCAACTATAAATAAAGTCCAAATGTACGAAATCTTTGTTAATTTAGCCTGTATAAACTCAGAACCTCTTTATTCTGAACACACAGAAATATCAATATTGCAGTGTGCGGTTATGTATATTTGCGTTAGTGGAATCGTTTTTACCTATATTTCTACAATTATTTGATTCGATTTTGGGACTGTTCCGACAGTGTCATATTTTGTCATATTACTTGTATAGGAAAAACTAGAAAATGAGAGATAACTCTAGTATAATGTTTGTAATGAGAGATAACTCTAGTACAATATTTGTAATGAGAGATAACTCTAGTACAATGTTTGTAATGAGAGATAACTCTAGTACAATGTTTGTAATGAGAGATAACTCTAGTACAATGTTTGTAATGAGAGATAACTCTAGTACAATGTTTGTAATGAGAGATAACTCTAGTATAATGTTTGTAATGAGAGATAACTCTAGTACAATGTTTGTAATGAGAGATAACTCTAGTACAATGTTTGTAATGAGAGATAACTCTAGTACAATGTTTGTAATGAGAGATAACTCTAGTACAATGTTTGTAATGAGAGATAACTCTAGTACAATGTTTGTCATGAGAGATAACTCTAGTACAATGTTTGTAATGAGAGATAACTCTAGTACAATGTTTGTAATGAGAGATAACTCTAGTACAATGTTTGTAATGAGAGATAACTCTAGTACAATGTTTGTCATGAGAGATAACTCTAGTACAATATTTGTCATGAGAGATAACTCTAGTACAATGTTTGTAATGAGAGATAACTCTAGTACAATGTTTGTAATGAGAGATAACTCTAGTACAATGTTTGTAATGAGAGATAACTCTAGTATAATGTTTGTAATGAGAGATAACTCTAGTACAATGTTTGTAATGAGAGATAACTCTAGTACAATGTTTGTAATGAGAGATAACTCTAGTACAATGTTTGTAATGAGAGATAACTCTAGTACAATGTTTGTCATGAGAGATAACTCTAGTACAATGTTTGTAATGAGAGATAACTCTAGTACAATGTTTGTAATGAGAGATAACTCTAGTACAATGTTTGTAATGAGAGATAACTCTAGTACAATGTTTGTCATGAGAGATAACTCTAGTACAATGTTTGTCATGAGAGATAACTCTAGTACAATGTTTGTAATGAGAGATAACTCTAGTACAATGTTTGTAATGAGAGATAACTCTAGTACAATGTTTGTAATGAGAGATAACTCTAGTATAATGTTTGTAATGAGAGATAACTCTAGTACAATGTTTGTAATGAGAGATAACTCTAGTACAATGTTTGTAATGAGAGATAACTCTAGTACAATGTTTGTAATGAGAGATAACTCTAGTACAATGTTTGTTTTTCATTTTACTTGTATTGGGAAAAAAACTACAAAAAAGGAAAATAACTCTGGTACAAGTACCTTTCCATTCTAACCCAGCATTCCATATTTTATCCATCTGTGGAGACAAAAGCTGACAGAAATCGTCAAAGTTGTAGGAAGTCTGATCATTTAATCCGTTCTCACTACATATTGATTCTACCAAACTTTCCATCTCTGGTTTACTCAGGTTGCTATGGGCCATCTCTAGTAATGAGCTATAAATAGACCAAAGGCAGACATCTTAAAAAAAACCAAGGATTTTTAGGAGCGGATTACTATACACCTTCTAAGCTTGTCTCTGAATCCTACAATATGTGAGGGCCATCGTGGTCGTGATCATATGGTAGTTAGATTGACCTATTCAATCAGTGCCTAACGTTCCCTGCTCAGGAAAGGTGTACTTGATACAACATTATGTGATAAAGTTTAATAAAGCTTGTCAGTGACTTGCAGCAGGTCAGTGGTTTTCTCCAGGTACTCCAATTTCCTCCACCAATAAAACTGACCTCCATGATATAACTGAAATACTGTTGAAAGTGGCATTAAATACCATAAACCAAATTAAACCGAATCCTACAATATGTAATTGTATATCTGTGTTACATTGTAGTCTGTGTCTTAAATGAATAAGTATGTTTACACTAACAATTAAGCTTTTGAAAATTTATGTATGCTTTTTTTTTTACCCCAATAACTGGATAAATACAAAATCTGGCAGAAAAATAAGAAGTAATATTGTTGATCACAGACATATCGAAAATCCAAGACAACTTGTCTGACATTCCGTCAGGCAATTTAGAAAAACTGTCTGATTGAAAGAAAATTTGTCTGACCGAATAAAAAACCTAAAATGCCGCCACATATTCCGCATCGCCATTAAAAACTTATTTACTTGTTTCAAGAATAAATTTTTAGGTATTCAGTTATCTCGTGACATTCTCAATATTATTTTGCTCAAAATTAAAAAGCTCATCCTGGAAATCATAACATTCATCTTCATAATCATCATCATCATCAGTGTGTTTATCACACAGGAGGTTAATTGTTCTGTGTTTGTAAGAGGTGAAAGTGTGGACGGTTCACACTGCACACTAGTGTCAACATTATGACCAATTTAAATGTCAGAATCATTATGAATAATGTCCAAATCATCATCATTAACAAGCAAAGTTTCTTGTACAGATTCAATGATATCTGTCCGAGTGTCAATGTATGTAGTGCATGTGATCACGTTTTTTTCCTTGTAAAAACTAACCAAGGCCTTTTGAGGGAAATTTCCTGTCAGGACGATTTTTTTCATACTCCTGTTTCTTTTTTTGTTTTTCATCGTCATTTTCAATCTGTTTCCTTTTTTTCCCCGGGGTCGCTCCAGGATAGAATCTCAACAGCGATATTTTGAGGAATCAGTCATTATTTGTTTCGAAATGACTTGACCAATCAAACAGCTTCTCTCAAATCATGAATCTTTCGTTCCTAACCATGTCGGACCATTAAGTTTCGATTTTTTTTACAAATGACAATGTACGAAGAAATTAGGTTTTAAGAACATATTTAATGCAGAATACAAACTTTATCAACCTACAGAAACTTACGAATAGAATATATATTTTCAAAATACAAATAAGTTAAAATGATAATCGTTTTGGTTTATTTTAAAGTCCGTTCTAGTCGAATGCCGATCAATGTTTAGGATGAATTATATTTCTTTTAGGGAAGTTACTCGATTAGGATTACGCAATGGTCAAGGTAAGTTATTCACAGAAAACGCTTATTTAAAGAAATAAACATGCTATTGCAAGACAGATCGACTTTTAAAGACAAAGTTTGATGGACCGACAAAGAGAAAATTGTTTCCTGACTGAACAAATTTTTATCAGACTTTCTGACCGATATGCCGAAAACATCGTCGGACCAGCTTGATTTTTACCTGTCAGGTCCGACGGTCTAAAAAAAAGAAAATTCTCATTCTATATTGAGTTCAGACATAACTTTAAAATATTTGGAAATCGTCTTGAACACGCATTGTGCACTCACATGTAGTTAAAATGTTTTAGTGTGTTGTGTGAACACATCACTTCAACAAATTGTAATAAAGCAACATTTTGTTTAGTTCTTAACCTCTTGTTGACACAAATCTTTTTAATGAAACATTTCCCAAAAACGTTTAAATTTTGATGTCTGAAAACCGAGTTTGGCTTCTCAAACATTTCAAAGCAGAAAAACATCAAAAATGGTTTCCATGTGAACACAAGATTTGCACATTATTCTTAACAAGTTTCTTAGCAAGTTTCCCGTTTTTATACCTACCCAAACATTCTAGATAATTCATCCCTTTCTAAACAACCTTTACCATCCATGTCAAACATCCTAAATAATAAATGGAGTTTTTCTTGACAAGATCCTGAAAAAAAAAAGGAACAACAATTAATTCAGACATCAGCTTCACTAAAATCAATCACAATTTCATGTCAAAATATTATACTGGGTAATTTTTTTTTATAATTTCGGCTAAAATATAACTTAACTTGTTACTTCTCACATATATGTCTGCACTCCCTCCCCCCTCCCTCAATAAATATTTTTATTGCATTTATTTTTTGGTGTTTGAAAGTGCACTAAATTTGATATCTACATTTTTATTACTATGACTGGGTTGACACCTTTGCTGGTGGACTATTAGTACCCAAGGGTATCATCCACCCAGTAGTCAGTGTGTCTCAGTACTGACATGGTGACTATTAGTACCCAAGGGTATCATCCACCCAGTAGTCAGTGTGTCTCAGTACTGACATGGTGACTATTAGTACCCAAGGGTATCATCCACCCAGTAGTCAGTGTGTCTCAGTACTGACATGGTGACTATTAGTACCCAAGGGTATCATCCACCCAGTAGTCAGTGTGTCTCAGTACTGACATGGTGACTATTAGTACCCAAGGGTATCATCCACCCAGTAGTCAGTGTGTCTCAGTACTGACATGGTGACTATTAGTACCCAAGGGTATCATCCGCCCAGTAGTCAGTGTGTCTCAGTACTGACATGGTGACTATTAGTACCCAAGGGTATCATCCACCCAGTAGTCAGTGTGTCTCAGTACTGACATGGTGACTATTAGTACCCAAGGGTATCATCCACCCAGTAGTCAGTGTGTCTCAGTACTGACATGGTGACTATTAGTACCCAAGGGTATCATCCGCCCAGTAGTTAGTGTGTCTCAGTACTGACATGGTGACTATTAGTACCCAAGGGTATCATCCACCCAGTAGTCAGTGTGTCTCAGTACTGACATGGTGGACTATTAGTACCCAAGGGTATCATCCACCCAGTAGTCAGTGTGTCTCAGTACTGACATGGTGGACTATTAGTACCCAAGGGTATCATCCACCCAGTAGTCAGTGTGTCTCAGTACTGACATGGTGACTATTAGTACCCAAGGATATCATCCACCCAGTAGTCAGTGTGTCTCAGTACTGACATGGTGACTATTAGTACCCAAGGGTATCATCCGCCCAGTAGTCAGTGTGTCTCAGTACTGACATGGTGACTATTAGTACCCAAGGGTATCATCCACCCAGTAGTCAGTGTGTCTCAGTACTGACATGGTGGACTATTAGTACCCAAGGGTATCATCCACCCAGTAGTCAGTGTGTCTCAGTACTGACATGGTGACTATTAGTACCCAAGGATATCATCCACCCAGTAGTCAGTGTGTCTCAGTACTGACATGGTGACTATTAGTACCCAAGGGTATCATCCGCCCAGTAGTCAGTGTGTCTCAGTACTGACATGGTGACTATTAGTACCCAAGGGTATCATTCACCCAGTAGTCAGTGTGTCTCAGTACTGACATGGTGACTATTAGTACCCAAGGATATCATCCACCCAGTAGTCAGTGTGTCTCAGTACTGACATGGTGACTATTAGTACCCAAGGATATCATCCACCCAGTAGTCAGTGTGTCTCAGTACTGACATGGTGACTATTAGTACCCAAGGGTATCATCCGCCCAGTAGTCAGTGTGTCTCAGTACTGACATGGTGACTATTAGTACCCAAGGGTATCATTCACCCAGTAGTCAGTGTGTCTCAGTACTGACATGGTGACTATTAGTACCCAAGGATATCATCCACCCAGTAGTCAGTGTGTCTCAGTACTGACATGGTGACTATTAGTACCCAAGGGTATCATCCGCCCAGTAGTCAGTGTGTCTCAGTACTGACATGGTGACTATTAGTACCCAAGGGTATCATTCACCCAGTAGTCAGTGTGTCTCAGTACTGACATGGTGACTATTAGTACCCAAGGATATCATCCACCCAGTAGTCAGTGTGTCTCAGTACTGACATGGTGACTATTAGTACCCAAGGGTATCATCCGCCCAGTAGTCAGTGTGTCTCAGTACTGACATGGTGACTATTAGTACCCAAGGGTATCATCCACCCAGTAGTCAGTGTGTCTCAGTACTGACATGGTGACTATTAGTACCCAAGGGTATCATCCACCCAGTAGTCAGTGTGTCTCAGTACTGACATGGTGACTATTAGTACCCAAGGGTATCATCCACCCAGTAGTCAGTGTGTCTCAGTACTGACATGGTGACTATTAGTACCCAAGGATATCATCCGCCCAGTAGTCAGTGTGTCTCAGTACTGACATGGTGACTATTAGTACCCAAGGGTATCATCCACCCAGTAGTCAGTGTGTCTCAGTACTGACATGGTGACTATTAGTACCCAAGGGTATCATCCACCCAGTAGTCAGTGTGTCTCAGTACTGACATGGTGACTATTAGTACCCAAGGATATCATCCACCCAGTAGTCAGTGTGTCTCAGTACTGACATGGTGACTATTAGTACCCAAGGGTATCATCCACCCAGTAGTCAGTGTGTCTCAGTACTGACATGGTGACTATTAGTACCCAAGGGTATCATCCACCCAGTAGTCAGTGTGTCTCAGTACTGACATGGTGACTATTAGTACCCAAGGATATCATCCGCCCAGTAGTCAGTGTGTCTCAGTACTGACATGGTGACTATTAGTACCCAAGGGTATCATCCACCCAGTAGTCAGTGTGTCTCAGTACTGACATGGTGACTATTAGTACCCAAGGGTATCATCCGCCCAGTAGTCAGTGTGTCTCAGTACTGACATGGTGACTATTAGTACCCAAGGGTATCATTCACCCAGTAGTCAGTGTGTCTCAGTACTGACATGGTGACTATTAGTACCCAAGGGTATCATCCGCCCAGTAGTCAGTGTGTCTCAGTACTGACATGGTGACTATTAGTACCCAAGGGTATCATCCACCCAGTAGTCAGTGTGTCTCAGTACTGACATGGTGGACTATTAGTACCTAAGGGTATCATCCACCCAGTAGTCAGTGTGTCTCAGTACTGACATGGTGACTATTAGTACCTAAGGGTATCATCCACCCAGTAGTCAGTGTGTCTCAGTACTGACATGGTGACTATTAGTACCTAAGGGTATCATCCACCCAGTAGTCAGTGTGTCTCAGTACTGACATGGTGACTATTAGTACCTAAGGGTATCATCCACCCAGTAGTCAGTGTGTCTCAGTACTGACATGGTGACTATTAGTACCTAAGGGTATCATCCACCCAGTAGTCAGTGTGTCTCAGTACTGACATGGTGACTATTAGTACCTAAGGATATCATCCGCCCAGTAGTCAGTGTGTCTCAGTACTGACATGGTGACTATTAGTACCTAAGGGTATCATCCACCCAGTAGTCAGTGTGTCTCAGTACTGACATGGTGACTATTAGTACCCAAGGGTATCATCCGCCCAGTAGTCAGTGTGTCTCAGTACTGACATGGTGACTATTAATACCCAAGGGTATCATCCGCCCAGTAGTCAGTGTGTCTCAGTACTGACATGGTGACTATTAGTACCCAAGGGTATCATCCGCCCAGTAGTCAGTGTGTCTCAGTACTGACATGGTGACTATTAGTACCCAAGGATATCATCCACCCAGTAGTCAGTGTGTCTCAGTACTGACATGGTGGACTATTAGTACCCAAGGGTATCATCCGCCCAGTAGTCAGTGTGTCTCAGTACTGACATGGTGGACTATTAGTACCCAAGGGTATCATCCACCCAGTAGTCAGTGTGTCTCAGTACTGACATGGTGACTATTAGTACCCAAGGATATCATCCACCCAGTAGTCAGTGTGTCTCAGTACTGACATGGTGGACTATTAGTACCCAAGGATATCATCCACCCAGTAGTCAGTGTGTCTCAGTACTGACATGGTGACTATTAGTACCCAAGGGTATCATCCACCCAGTAGTCAGTGTGTCTCAGTACTGACATGGTGACTATTAGTACCCAAGGATATCATCCACCCAGTAGTCAGTGTGTCTCAGTACTGACATGGTGACTATTAGTACCCAAGGGTATCATCCGCCCAGTAGTCAGTGTGTCTCAGTACTGACATGGTGACTATTAGTACCCAAGGATATCATCCACCCAGTAGTCAGTGTGTCTCAGTACTGACATGGTGACTATTAGTACCCAAGGGTATCATCCACCCAGTAGTCAGTGTGTCTCAGTACTGACATGGTGACTATTAGTACCCAAGGATATCATCCACCCAGTAGTCAGTGTGTCTCAGTACTGACATGGTGACTATTAGTACCCAAGGATATCATCCACCCAGTAGTCAGTGTGTCTCAGTACTGACATGGTGACTATTAGTACCCAAGGATATCATCCACCCAGTAGTCAGTGTGTCTCAGTACTGACATGGTGACTATTAGTACCCAAGGATATCATCCACCCAGTAGTCAGTGTGTCTCAGTACTGACATGGTGACTATTAGTACCCAAGGATATCATCCACCCAGTAGTCAGTGTGTCTCAGTACTGACATGGTGACTATTAGTACCCAAGGATATCATCCACCCAGTAGTCAGTGTGTCTCAGTACTGACATGGTGACTATTAGTACCCAAGGATATCATCCACCCAGTAGTCAGTGTGTCTCAGTACTGACATGGTGACTATTAGTACCCAAGGGTATCATCCGCCCAGTAGTCAGTGTGTCTCAGTACTGACATGGTTTATTAGATATACAGTCAAACTTGTCTATAGCGACCATTGAAGGGAGTTCTGAAAAAAGGTCGCATAAGACAGGGGGTCGTTGAATAGAGGTTGTGATATTTGCTCCCAAAATCTCGAGAGGAAAAACCTACATGTAGTTCGGGTATATAATCCGCATCAACTTGTAACCCTTTCGTGTGGAGGACAAATGCATGAATAGAGCTTAAATTCTGGCAAGAAAAAGGTATAATGAAATAAAAAATATGTTCAATTATCGTTAAATATTTCCATCCTTTGTGGGTGAAATTAAATTAAAAAGAATATTAAATGATAAAGTTTTTTACTTTCTTTCAACAGCTATTGTTATCTTAATTGTTATCTTAATTAGAATTAATCATTATGATTAGAAGAATGAAATTTCCTGACAAAACGTTTTCAAACTTCAATCACTTGACGAAAGCTATAAATAGCCTAATCACACAATCAGCATGTGTTTACCTTGATCTGTTACCGCAAGCTAAATGAATGTTGACAGAAATATATGCTGGGAACCAGTACTTCATACAATAATTTTCAAAATCACGATTATTTATTCATAAAACTGAAAGATTAAAACGATATTTTCTATAATAAGCAATTTTAAATATTTAATTATAAATAAGAAATAAACCCAAATAAACCAAAACAACAATATTAAATCATCACGTGAACAACTTACCTGTAAACAAAAATGGCGGTCTTACACAATAACGCTAATCGTGACTTCATTTAATATGAAAAATCTATTATTATGAACTAATAACAGGTATGGACTTTGGTAGTAAGATGTTGTCAGTAGATCATGCAAATATCAGCTAGAGGGATATTGGCAACAATCGCTGCATCAGCTTGGAAAAATGGACATTTTTCCAAAGTCGGGACTGTATGTTTATTTATTATCTAACTTCCGGTTTGATAATAATCTTCTAATAAGTCGTTATATGAAGGATTTTTACCCAAAGAACATGGTCGTTAGTCGCATTAGACAGTGGGTTGTTATATAAAGGTCGAATGCACAGGAAAACACTGGGGAGGAATAAATAAGGTCGGCTAACAAAGGAAGTGGTTATATAGAGGGGGTCGCTAAGACAAGTTTGACTAAAGGAAGTGGTTATATAGAGGGGGTCGCTAAGACAAGTTTGACTAAAGGAAGTGGTTATATAGAGGGGGTCACTAAAACAAGTTTGACTAAAGGAAGTGGTTATATAGAGGGGGTCACTAAGACAAGTTTGACTAAAGGAAGTGGTTATATAGAGGGGGTCGCTAAGACAAGTTTGACTAAAGGAAATGGTTATATAGAGGGGGTCGCTAAGACAAGTTTGACTAAAGGAAGTGGTTATATAGAGGGGGTCGCTAAGACAAGTTTGACTAAAGGAAGTGGTTATATAGAGGGGGTCGCTAAGACAAGTTTGACTAAAGGAAGTGGTTATATAGAGGGGGTCGCTAAGACAAGTTTGACTAAAGGAAGTGGTTATATAGAGGGGGTCGCTAAGACAAGTTTGACTAAAGGAAGTGGTTATAAAGAAGGGGTCACTAAGACAAGTTTGACTAAAGGAAGTGGTTATATAGAGGGGGTCACTAAGACAAGTTTGACTAAAGGAAATGGTTATATAGAGGGGGTCACTAAGACAAGTTTGACTAAAGGAAGTGGTTATATAGAGGGGGTCACTAAGACAAGTTTGACTAAAGGAAGTGGTTATATAGAGGGGGTCACTAAGACAAGTTTGACTAAAGGAAGTGGTTGTATAGAGGGGGTCGCTAAGACAAGTTTGACTAAAGGAAGTGGTTATATAGAGGGGGTCACTAAGACAAGTTTGACTAAAGGAAGTGGTTATATAGAGGAGGTCGCTAAGACAAGTTTGACTAAAGGAAGTGGTTATATAGAGGGGGTCACTAAGACAAGTTTGACTAAAGGAAGTGGTTATATAGAGGGGGTCACTAAGACAAGTTTGACTAAAGGAAATGGTTATATAGAGGGGGTCACTAAGACAAGTTTGACTAAAGGAAGTGGTTATATAGAGGGGGTCACTAAGACAAGTTTGACTAAAGGAAGTGGTTATATAGAGGGGGTCACTAAGACAAGTTTGACTAAAGGAAGTGGTTGTATAGAGGGGGTCGCTAAGACAAGTTTGACTAAAGGAAGTGGTTATATAGAGGGGGTCACTAAGACAAGTTTGACTAAAGGAAGTGGTTATATAGAGGAGGTCGCTAAGACAAGTTTGACTAAAGGAAGTGGTTATATAGAGGGGGTCACTAAGACAAGTTTGACTAAAGGAAGTGGTTGTATAGAGGGGGTCGCTAAGACAAGTTTGACTAAAGGAAGTGGTTATATAGAGGGGGTCACCAAGACAAGTTTGACTAAAGGAAGTGGTTATATAGAGGGGGTCACTAAGACAAGTTTGACTAAAGGAAGTGGTTATATAGAGGGGGTCACTAAGACAAGTTTGACTAAAGGAAGTGGTTATATAGAGGGGGTCACTAAGACAAGTTTGACTAAAGGAAGTGGTTATATAGAGGGGGTCACTAAGACAAGTTTGACTAAAGGAAGTGGTTATATAGAGGGGGTCACTAAGACAAGTTTGACTAAAGGAAGTGGTTATGTAGAGGGGGTCGCTAAGACAAGTTTGACTAAAGGAAGTGGTTATATAGAGGGGGTCGCTAAGACAAGTTTGACTAAAGGAAGTGGTTATATAGAGGGGGTCGCTAAGACAAGTTTGACTAAAGGAAGTGGTTATATAGAGGGGGTCACTAAGACAAGTTTGACTAAAGGAAGTGGTTATATAGAGGGGGTCACTAAGACAAGTTTGACTAAAGGAAGTGGTTATATAGAGGGGGTCACTAAGACAAGTTTGACTAAAGGAAGTGGTTATATAGAGGGGGTCACTAAGACAAGTTTGACTAAAGGAAGTGGTTATAAAGAGGGGGGCACTAAGACAAGTGTGCACTAAAGGAAGTGGTTATATAGAGGGGGTCACTAAGACAAGTTTGACTAAAGGAAGTGGTTATATAGAGGGGGTCACTAAGACAAGTTTGACTAAAGGAAGTGGTTATATAGAGGGGGTCACTAAGAGAAGTTTGACTAAAGGAAGTGGTTATATAGAGGGGGTCACTAAGACAAGTTTGACTAAAGGAAGTGGTTACATAGAGGGGGTCGCTAAGACAAGTTTGACTAAAGGAAGTGGTTATATAGAGGGGGTCGCTAAGACAAGTTTGACTAAAGGAAGTGGTTATATAGAGGGGGTCACTAAGACAAGCTTGACTAAAGGAAGTGGTTATATAGAGGGGGTCACTAAGACAAGTTTGACTAAAGGAAGTGGTTATATAGAGGGGGTCACTAAGACAAGTTTGACTAAAGGAAGTGGTTATAAAGAGGGGGGCACTAAGACAAGTGTGCACTAAAGGAAGTGGTTATATAGAGGGGGTCACTAAGACAAGTTTGACTAAAGGAAGTGGTTATAAAGAGGGGGTCACTAAGACAAGTTTGACTAAAGGAAGTGGTTATATAGAGGGGGTCACTAAGACAAGTTTGACTAAAGGAAGTGGTTATATAGAGGGGGTCACTAAGACAAGTTTGACTAAAGGAAGTGGTTATATAGAGGGGGTCACTAAGACAAGTTTGACTAAAGGAAGTGGTTATATAGAGGGGGTCGCTAAGACAAGTTTGACTAAAGGAAGTGGTTATATAGAGGGGGTCGCTAAGACAAGTTTGACTAAAGGAAGTGGTTATATAGAGGGGGCCACTAAGACAAGTTTGACTAAAGGAAGTGGTTATATAGAGGGGGTCACTAAGACAAGTTTGACTAAAGGAAGTGGTTATATAGAGGGGGTCACTAAGACAAGTTTGACTAAAGGAAGTGGTTATATAGAGGGGGGTCACTAAGACAAGTTTGACTAAAGGAAGTGGTTATATAGAGGGGGTCACTAAGACAAGTTTGACTAAAGGAAATGGTTATATAGAGGGGGGTCACTAAGACAAGTTTGACTAAAGGAAGTGGTTATATAGAGGGGGGTCACTAAGACAAGTTTGACTAAAGGAAGTGGTTATATAGAGGGGGGTCACTAAGACAAGTTTGACTAAAGGAAGTGGTTATATAGAGGGGGGTCACTAAGACAAGTTTGACTAAAGGAAGTGGTTATATAGAGGGGGTCACTAAGACAAGTTTGACTAAAGGAAGTGGTTATATAGAGGGGGTCGCTAAGACAAGTTCGACTAAAGGAAGTGGTTATATAGAGGGGGGTCACTAAGACAAGTTTGACTAAAGGAAGTGGTTATATAGAGGGGGTCGCTAAGACAAGTTTGACTAAAGGAAGTGGTTATATAGAGGGGGGTCACTAAGACAAGTTTGACTAAAGGAAGTGGTTATATAGAGGGGGTCACTAAGACAAGTGTGCACTAAACTTGATATCTACATTTTTATTATTGAAATTATAAAATAATGAGAGCAAAGGGAGATAACTCATGCTATATACAAAACAATCTGAAACAATAAAATCATTATTACAAATTCTTAATTAACACTGATAGTAATACACTACTAATTTGTGCCACCATGAGAGGCCACCTCCTATCTCATAAGGCCACATTTTCAGTGTAAAAGAGGTGGCTACAGTACTTGTTGATATGTACAATATCTATGGAGGGGGGCCGTCGTGGTCGTGATCATATGGTAGTTGGATTTATAACTACCTATGCAATGAGTGCCTACCACCACTAACGTTGCGAGTTTGAATCCCACTCAGGCGAGGTGTACTAGATACATCATTATGTGATAAAGTTTGTCAGTGACTTGCAGCAGGTCAGTGATTTTCTTCGGGTACTCCTGTTTCCTTCACCAATAAAACTGACTGCCACAATATAACTGAAATATTGTTGAAAGTGACATTAAACACCATAACATTAACCCTAACAATATTTTAGATTGTATATTTCCAACGAAAAATAACTTACCTTTTGAAAACAAAACGACAGCGTTGAGGAAATCTCTGAATGAGATGTAGCCATTCCCGTCAGAGTCTAAGAGGCTAAACATGTTCTCTACAAATTCTGAATTAGGCTTACAAGCCAGAGCATGGGCAAATTCTTCCTGTTAAAAATAGAGATATCACATCAGTTGTCAGACAGTGCTAATATTATGTTACTGTAAAAACTGTATGCACTAAAATTTTAAGTAAATAAAACATAACTGATTTAATCCCATTACCATATAGCAGGTGATAACTCTTATCAGATTTAATATTGCTATGGTTAACTGCATTCAAACCTTTGTTGATTTTTTGTATGTTTGTGTATAGTGATGTCCAACATTTTGTTCTATCAAATTTCTTAATGTTTTGAGTTCCGTGTTGTGATGTCAGCTACAATTTCTACATGAAAATGATGTTCGGCTTGAACTCCAGTTGTTTGTAGGAGGGCTCATGTCTTATTTACGTTATTTGTGTTTGTTTGTGTATAGTGGTGTCCAATACATATTGTTTATATGTTTTTTGTTTTATTTGTCTTCGTCTTGTGTACCCTATGTTGCTAGTTTCTCTGGATTATCCATTCCTGTTTGCCCTTTCAGTTTTCTCTAACATTTATTGAGCTAAATAAAGGTGGAGAAGTGTAAATCATCATAACTGGTTTACTCCTGCCACACTTAGTTTCCGTCTTTGTTCCTTGAAGTCTAAGGTTTGCCCAAGAATTGGTTTATCTTCTTGTAGTTAGGTTCATTTGTCCACTGTTTAATTCATTATTTTCAAGTTTATTATTTTAGTACATTTACTTATATATCTATCTATACATTCAAAATAAATTACATAGTGTCCTTTTAGTGTATTAGTAATACAAATAGTTTACGTCCATGTGTATGTTGTCATTCATGTTCGTGATAGTTTATGTTGTTCATTTTTGCAATAGTATGTGGCTTCGTTGAGTGGAGTAAAATCTGTGCAGGTTTTTTGTTTAAGAAATAATTCATGGAATCCATATGTATATATTGTTTTTACCACGGGTAGGACTTTATGTCATGAAGTTTTACCCCGAGCGTTAGCGAGGGGTAAAAAGCTGACATAAAGGCCTACCCGTGGTAAAAACAATATATACATATGGCTCCCATGAATTATTTCGATTCTAATATGTAAAAATTGGTAAAATATCGTTATGATGACGTCATAAATTTAATCGGTCATAGATTAATATTATTTTTACCACAGGTTTGGACTCAAAGCGTTTGAAGGACGTCATATTAGAATGTTATATATCTAATCATCCAGAAGAGAAGTGTTGGGATCCCAGTAAATCATTTAACCCTACCACATTATTGTGCCTGTCAAATGCCATAAACTGGATTTCCAAATGCCATGTCACTTCTATTTATTTTTGTGTTCAGCGAGTTAAGGTGATTGTTTTTTTTAATATTGGTGGTATTGTTGACCATCATTGTTTCAACTAATCACAATAACTTACCTTGGTCAGTTCAATCTGTAGCATTTCTTTGACCTGTGCTGTCTCTATACCATAATCTTCTTCTATTTCAGGGTCATAGTTCATGTAGAAAGCCTAGAGAATCAAAATACAATCTTAATATTAACTGTCATCACCAAATTGTACATTAAAGTCTGCAACACTGAACTGAGCTTGACCGACAAAAATATTAGGTCAGTTCATAACTCACATGCGCAAGAACTGACTCTGATATTGAAAATTATAGGTCAGTGTGATGTTAAACACATTATAGGTCAGTGTAATTTTAAACACATTATGGCAGTGTGATGTTAAACACATTATAGGTCAGTGTGATGTTAAACACATTATAGGTCAGTGTAATTTCAAACACATTATGGCAGTGTGATGTTAAACACATTATAGGTCAGTGTGATGTTAAACACATCATAGGTCAGTGTGATGTTAAACACATTATAGGTCAGTGTGATGTTAAACACATTATAGGTCAGTGTGATGTTAAACACATTATAGGTCAGTGTGATGTTAAACACATTATAGGTCAGTGTGATGTTAAACACATTATAAGTCAGTGTGATGTTAAACACATTATAGGTCAGTGTGATGTTAAACACATTATAGGTCAGTGTGATGTTAAACACATTATGGCAGTGTGATGTTAAACACATTATGGCAGTGTGATGTTAAACACATTATAGGTCAGTGTGATGTTAAACACATCATAGGTCAGTGTGATGTTAAACACATTATAGGTCACTGTGATGTTAAACACATAATAGGTCACTGTGATGTTAAACACATTATAGGTCAGTGTGATGTTAAACACATTATAAGTCAGTGTGATGTTAAACACATTATAGGTCAGTGTGATGTTAAACACATTATAGGTCAGTGTGATGTTAAACACATAATAGGTCAGTGTGATGTTAAACACATTATAGGTCAGTGTGATGTTAAACACATTATGGCAGTGTGATGTTAAACACATTATGGCAGTGTGATGTTAAACACATTACAGGTCAGTGTGATGTTAAACACATCATAGGTCAGTGTGATGTTAAACACATTATGGCAGTGTGATGTTAAACACATTATAGGTCAGTGTGATGTTAAACACATTATAGGTCAGTGTGATGTTAAACACATTATAAGTCAGTGTGATGTTAAACACATTATAGGTCAGTGTGATGTTAAACACATTATAGGTCAGTGTGATGTTAAACACATAATAGGTCAGTGTGATGTTAAACACATTATAGGTCACTGCGATGTTAAACACATTATAGGTCAGTGTGATGTTAAACACATTATAGGTCAGTGTGATGTTAAACACATTATAGGTCAGTGTGATGTTAAACACATCATAGGTCACTGTGATGTTAAACACATTATAAGTCAGTGTGATGTTAAACACATTATAGGTCAGTGTGATGTTAAACACATCATAGGTTAGTGTGATGTTAAACACATTATAGGTCAGTGTGATGTTAAACACATTATAGGTCAGTGTGATGTTAAACACATTATAGGTCAGTGTGATGTTAAACACATTATGGCAGTGTGATGTTAAACACATTATGGCAGTGTGATGTTAAACACATTATAGGTCAGTGTGATGTTAAACACATCATAGGTCAGTGTGATGTTAAACACATTATAGGTCACTGTGATGTTAAACACATTATAGGTCAGTGTGATGTTAAACACATTATAAGTCAGTGTGATGTTAAACACATTATAGGTCAGTGTGATGTTAAACACATTATGGCAGTGTGATGTTAAACACATTATGGCAGTGTGATGTTAAACACATTATAGGTCACTGTGATGTTAAACACATTATAGGTCAGTGTGATTTTAAACACATTATAGGTCATTGTGATGTTAAACACATTATAGGTCAGTGTGATGTTAAACACATTATAGGTCACTGTGATGTTAAACACATCATAGGTCAGTGTGATTTTAAACACATTATAGGTCACTGTAATGTTAAACACATTATAGGTCAGTGTGATTTTAAACACATTATAGGTCACTGTGATGTTAAACACATTATAGGTCAGTGTGATGTTAAACACATTATAAGTCAGTGTGATGTTAAACATATTATAGGTCAGTGTGATGTTAAACACATTATGGCAGTGTGATGTTAAACACATTATGGCAGTGTGATGTTAAACACATTATAGGTCACTGTGATGTTAAACACATTATAGGTCAGTGTGATTTTAAACACATTATAGGTCATTGTGATGTTAAACACATTATAGGTCAGTGTGATGCTAAACACATTATAGGTCACTGTGATGTTAAACACATCATAGGTCAGTGTGATTTTAAACACATTATAGGTCACTGTAATGTTAAACACATTATAGGTCAGTGTGATGTTAAACACATTATAGGTCACTGTAATGTTAAACACATTATAGGTCAGTGTGATGTTAAACACATTATAGGTCACTGTGATGTTAAACACATCATAGGTCAGTGTGATGTTAAACACATTATAGGTCAGTGTGATGTTAAACACATAATAGGTCAGTGTGATGTTAAACACATTATAGGTCAGTGTGATGTTAAACACATTATGGCAGTGTGATGTTAAACACATTATGGCAGTGTGATGTTAAACACATAATAGGTCACTGTGATGTTAAACACATTATAGGTCAGTGTGATGTTAAACACATTATAAGTCAGTGTGATGTTAAACACATTATAGGTCAGTGTGATGTTAAACACATTATAGGTCAGTGTGATGTTAAACACATAATAGGTCAGTGTGATGTTAAACACATTATAGGTCAGTGTGATGTTAAACACATTATGGCAGTGTGATGTTAAACACATTATGGCAGTGTGATGTTAAACACATTATAGGTCAGTGTGATGTTAAACACATCATAGGTCAGTGTGATGTTAAACACATTATAGGTCACTGTGATGTTAAACACATAATAGGTCACTGTGATGTTAAACACATTATAGGTCAGTGTGATGTTAAACACATTATAAGTCAGTGTGATGTTAAACACATTATAGGTCAGTGTGATGTTAAACACATTATAGGTCAGTGTGATGTTAAACACATAATAGGTCAGTGTGATGTTAAACACATTATAGGTCACTGCGATGTTAAACACATTATAGGTCAGTGTGATGTTAAACACATTATAGGTCAGTGTGATGTTAAACACATTATAGGTCAGTGTGATGTTAAACACATCATAGGTCACTGTGATGTTAAACACATTATAAGTCAGTGTGATGTTAAACACATTATAGGTCAGTGTGATGTTAAACACATCATAGGTTAGTGTGATGTTAAACACATTATAGGTCAGTGTGATGTTAAACACATTATAGGTCAGTGTGATGTTAAACACATTATAGGTCAGTGTGATGTTAAACACATTATGGCAGTGTGATGTTAAACACATTATGGCAGTGTGATGTTAAACACATTATAGGTCAGTGTGATGTTAAACACATCATAGGTCAGTGTGATGTTAAACACATTATAGGTCACTGTGATGTTAAACACATTATAGGTCAGTGTGATGTTAAACACATTATAAGTCAGTGTGATGTTAAACACATTATAGGTCAGTGTGATGTTAAACACATTATGGCAGTGTGATGTTAAACACATTATGGCAGTGTGATGTTAAACACATTATAGGTCACTGTGATGTTAAACACATTATAGGTCAGTGTGATTTTAAACACATTATAGGTCATTGTGATGTTAAACACATTATAGGTCAGTGTGATGTTAAACCCATTATAGGTCAGTGTGATGTTAAACACATTATGGCAGTGTGATGTTAAACACATTATAAGTCAGTGTGATGTTAAACACATTATAGGTCAGTGTGATATCAAACACATTATAGGTCAGTGTGATGTTAAACACATTATAGGTCAGTGTGATGTTAAACACATCATAGGTCAGTGTGATGTTAAACACATCATAGGTCAGTGTGATGTTAAACACATTATAGGTCAGTGTGATGTTAAACACATTATATGTCACTGTGATGTTAAACACATTATAGGTCAGTGTGATGTTAAACACATTATGGCAGTGTGATGTTAAACACATTATGGCAGTGTGATGTTAAACACATTATAGGTCACTGTGATGTTAAACACATTATAGGTCAGTGTGATGTTAAACACATTATAAGTCAGTGTGATGTTAAACACATTATAGGTCAGTGTGATGTTAAACACATTATAGGTCAGTGTGATGTTAAACACATTATAGGTCAGTGTGATGTTAAACACATTATAGGTCAGTGTGATGTTAAACACATTATAAGTCAGTGTGATGTTAAACACATTATAGGTCACTGTGATGTTAAACACATTTTGACATCACAGATAAAAACAATTAAGCCAGTTTTGAAGATCTCTACATATACTATCACAGCTCATCCAGTCAGACTTGCTGTAATACTAGTGATAGTGTGATGTGAAACACATTATGGCAACGTGATGTTAAACACATTATGGCAGCGTGATGTGAAACACATTATGGCAGCGTGATGTGAAACACATTATGGCAGCGTGATGTGAAACACATTATGGCAACGTGATGTGAAACACATTATGGCAGCGTGATGTGAAACACATTATGGCAGCGTGATGTGAAACACATTATGGCAGCGTGATGTGAAACACATTATGGCAGCGTGATGTGAAACACATTATGGCAGCGTGATGTGAAACACATTATGGCAGAGTGATGTGAAACACATTATGGCAGAGTGATGTGAAACACATTATGGCAGCGTGATGTGAAACACATTATGGCAGAGTGATGTGAAACACATTATGGCAGCGTGTTGTGAAACACATTATGGCAGTGTGATGTGAAACACATTATGGCAGTGTGATGTGAAACACATTATGGCAGTGTGATGTGAAACACATTATGGCAGTGTGATATGTGAAACACATTATGGCATTACCAATAAAAGCAACAACGTCAGTTTTGAAGGTCCCAACATACTATTATCACAGCTTGTCCTATCTGACTCACTGTGATACAAGCGATAACATCCATCTCGATCTTCGTAAGTACAGTTATTCTATATTTAAATGATCCTTAAATTTTCACTTCCATTTCACATCATTATAGTGTAGTAGGTCATATCTATCTAAATTGAGGGTCAATAGGAACAGGCATAATATAGAGTATAGATAAGACACTATTTGTAGACGTGGGCTCATCTGCAGGCTAGGAACCTACCCACACTCACTCTGAAATATTCAATTAATTCTATATTTATAATTTTGCTTACACTTTCACTTCAAAATACATGTATACAATAATTAGATTACCGACATGTAGATTTTTATAGTGAAACAACTGTCCACAGGTAGACATATATCCACTCAGAAACAACTGTCCACAGGTAGATATATATCCACTCGGAAACAACTGTCCACAGGTAGATATATATCCACTGGGAAACAACTGTCCACAGGTAGACATATATCCACTCGGAAACAACTGTCCACAGGTAGACATACATCCACTCGGAAACAACTGTCCACAGGTAGACATATATCCACTTGGAAACAACTGTCCACAGGTAGACATATATCCACTCGGAAACAACTGTCCACAGGTAGACATATATCCACTCGGAAACAACTGTCCACAGGTAGACATATATCCACTCGGAAACAACTGTCCACAGGTAGATATATATCCACTCGGAAACAACTGTCCACAGGTAGATATATATCCACTCGGAAACAACTGTCCACAGGTAGATATATATCCACTCGGAAACAACTGTCCACAGGTAGATATATATCCACTCGGAAACAACTGTCCACAGGTAGATATATATCCACTCGGAAACAACTGTCCACAGGTAGATATATATCCACTCGGAAACAACTGTCCACAGGTAGATATATATCCACTCGGAAACAACTGTCCACAGGTAGACATATATCCACTCGGAAACAGCTGTCCACAGGTAGACATATATCCACTCGGAAACAACTGTCCACAGGTAGACATATATCCACTCAGAAACAACTGTCCACAGGTTGATATATATCCACTCAGAAACAACTGTCCACAGGTAGATATATATCCACCCAGAAACAACTGTCCACAGGTAAATATATATCCACTCAGAAACAACTGTCCACAGGTAAATATATATCCACTCAGACACATTGTCCTGATTCCAAGCCAACCAGTCTTGCTCTTTGTCCTTTATGCTGTATACCAAAGAAGCAACAAATACTTATTTCATTGTCTTTGACTTGACACTTAACAATACACCATAGATACAATTTTACTTATTTCATAGTCTTTGACTTGACACTGAACAATACACCATAGATACAATTTTACTTATTTCATAGTCTTTGACTTGACACTTAACAATACACCATAGAAACAATTTTACTTATTTCATTGTCTTTGACTTGACACTTAACAATACACCATAGATACAATTTTACTTATTTCATTGTCTTTGACTTGACACTTAACAATACACCATAGATACAATTTTACTTATTTCATTGCCTTTGACTTGACACTTAACAATACACCATAGAAACAATTTTACTTATTTCATTGTCTTTGACTTGACACTTAACAATACACCATAGATACAATTTTACTTATTTCATTGTCTTTGACTTGACACTTAACAATACACCATAGATACAATTTTACTTATTTCATAGTCTTTGACTTGACACTGAACAATACACCATAGATACAATTTTACTTATTTCAGTCTTTGACTTGACACTTAACAATACACCATAGAAACAATTTTACTTATTTCATTGTCTTTGACTTGACACTTAACAATACACCATAGATACAATTTTACTTATTTCATTGTCTTTGACTTGACACTTAACAATACACCATAGAAACAATTTTACTTATTTCATTGTCTTTGACTTGACACTTAACAATACACCATAGAAACAATTTTACTTATTTCATTGCCTTTGACTTGACACTTAACAATACACCATAGAAACAATTTTACTTATTTCATTGTCTTTGACTTGACACTTAACAATACACCATAGATACAATTTTACTTATTTCATTGCCTTTGACTTGACACTTAACAATACACCATAGAAACAATTTTACTTATTTCATTGTCTTTGACTTGACACTTAACAATACACCATAGATACAATTTTACTTATTTCATTGCCTTTGACTTGACACTGAACAATACATCATAGAAACAATTTTACTTATTTCATTGTCTTTGACTTGACACTTAACAATACACCATAGAAACAATTTTACTTATTTCATTGTCTTTGACTTGACACTTAACAATACACCATAGATACAATTTTACTTATTTCATAGTCTTTGACTTGACACTTAACAATACACCATAGATACAATTTTACTTATTTCATTGTCTTTGACTTGACACTTAACAATACACCATAGATACAATTTTACTTATTTCATTGTCTTTGACTTGACACTTAACAATACACCATAGATACAATTTTACTTATTTCATTGTCTTTGACTTGACACTTAACAATACACCATAGATACAATTTTACTTATTTCATTGTCTTTGACTTGACACTTAACAATACACCATAGATACAATTTTACTTATTTCATAGTCTTTGACTTGACACTTAACAATACACCATAGATACAATTTTACTTATTTCATAGTCTTTGACTTGACACTTAACAATACACCATAGATACAATTTTACTTATTTCATAGTCTTTGACTTGACACTGAACAATACACCATAGATACAATTTTACTTATTTCAGTCTTTGACTTGACACTTAACAATACACCATAGATACAATTTTACTTATTTCATTGTCTTTGACTTGACACTTAACAATACACCATAGATACAATTTTACTTATTTCATTGTCTTTGACTTGACACTTAACAATACACCATAGAAACAATTTTACTTATTTCATTGTCTTTGACTTGACACTTAACAATACACCATAGATACAATTTTACTTATTTCATTGTCTTTGACTTGACACTTAACAATACACCATAGAAACAATTTTACTTATTTCATTGTCTTTGACTTGACACTTAACAATACACCATAGAAACAATTTTACTTATTTCATTGCCTTTGACTTGACACTTAACAATACACCATAGAAACAATTTTACTTATTTCATTGTCTTTGACTTGACACTTAACAATACACCATAGATACAATTTTACTTATTTCATTGCCTTTGACTTGACACTTAACAATACACCATAGAAACAATTTTACTTATTTCATTGTCTTTGACTTGACACTTAACAATACACCATAGATACAATTTTACTTATTTCATAGTCTTTGACTTGACACTTAACAATACACCATAGATACAATTTTACTTATTTCATAGTCTTTGACTTGACACTTAACAATACACCATAGATACAATTTTAACTGTTTTTGAAGACACTTGACAAATGCAAAACTAAAAGTACACAAGATATAATTCATTGTATAATGTTACCTCTGAAAACACAGACTTGAAGAACTTTTCTAACTGCATGTTTCTTGTTTTCTGAGTAACAGCTTGTTCATGCATCGTACTAAGCCTCATTTCCATGATGGTAAACTTTTTACCGAACTGCTTCAATGTAGAACTCAGACTTGACAAGAAGGAGGAACGCATGTTGTAGCTTGGAAAGTTCAAAATCTGGAATGGAAAACAATATTATCTTTTAAAAAAACCAAACATTAATAGAAATCACAATAATAGCAGAACTGCTGTTTATAATCTTCTAAGGGTTAGGGTTATGGTGTTTAACACCACTTTCACAATATTTCAGTCATATCGTGGTGGTAAGTTTTACTGATGGAGGAAATTGGAGTACCCAGAGACAGACAAACTTTATCACATAATGTCGTATCGATTACACCTCGCCATGAGTGGAATTCGAACTTGCAACTTTAGTGGTGATAGACACTGATTGCACAAGTAGTTGTAAATCCAACCAGCATATGATCATGACCATGACAGTACCTATATATATATATACGGTATCTATTTTTTTTAAGCATTGACAAATAGTTAAAACATGTACAATAAAAAAAAAATCCAGATTAAAAAATCTAGACTGATGCCTGCCCCCCCTTATTATAGCACTTGTTTAGGTTTAAATAGTGATATTTGTTTCTTACATTTGCTTTATATAATGCCCCACAAAAATATAAAAAGGAAATGGACAGATGCAGATACAGATGAGTATAAAACAATATGCTTTCCCTCAACTTTAAGTCATCGGGGTATAAAACAATATCCTTTCCCTCAACTTTAAGTCATGGGGGTATAACACAATATGCTTTCCCTCAACTTTAAGTCATGGGGGTATAAAACAATATGCTCTCCCTCAACTTTAAGTCATGGGGGTATAAAACAATATGCTTTCCCTCAACTTTAAGTCATGGGGGTATAAAACAATATGCTCTCCCTCAACTTTAAGTCATGGGGGTATAAAACAATATGCTTTCCCTCAACTTTAAGTCATGGGGGTATAAAACAATATGCTTTCCCTCAACTTTAAGTCATGGGGGTATAAAACAATATCCTTTCCCTCAACTTTAAGTCATGGGGGTATAAAACAATATGCTTTCCCTCAACTTTAAGTCATGGGGGTATAAAACAATATGCTCTCCCTCAACTTTAAGTCATGGGGGTATAAAACAATATGCTTTCCCTCAACTTTAAGTCATGGGGGTATAAAACAATATGCTTTCCCTCAACTTTAAGTCATGGGGGTATAAAACAATATCCTTTCCCTCAACTTTAAGTCATGGGGGTATAAAACAATATCCTTTCCCTCAACTTTAAGTCATGGGGGTATAAAACAATATCCTTTCCCTCAACTCTAAGTCATGGGGATATAAAACAATATGCTCTCCCTCAACTTTAAGTCATGGGGGTATAAAACAATATGCTTTCCCTCAACTTTAAGTCATGGGGGTATAAAACAATATGCTTTCCCTCAACTTTAAGTCATGGGGGTATAAAACAATATGCTTTCCTTCAACTTTAAGTCATGAGGGTATAATACAATATCCTTTCCCTGAACTTTAAGTCATGGGGGTATAAAACAATATGCTTTCCCTCAACTTTAAGTCATGGGGGTATAAAACAATATGCTTTCCCTCAACTTTAAGTCATGGGGGTATAAAACAATATGCTCTCCCTCAACTTTAAGTCATGGGGGTATAAAACAATATGCTTTCCCTCAACTTTAAGTCATGGGGGTATAAAACAATATGCTTTCCCTCAACTTTAAGTCATGGGGGTATAAAACAATATGCTCTCCCTCAACTTTAAGTCATGTGGGTATAAAACAACATGCTTTCCCTCAACTTTAAGTCATGGGGGTATAAAACAATATGCTCTCCCTCAACTTTAAGTCATGGAGGTATACAAAATATAAGCACTACAAATTTATACTCATTTGCAGCAGGTCGGTGTTTTCCTCTGGATACTTCGGTTTCCTCCACCAAAAAAACTGATCCTCACAATATAACTGAAATATTGTTGAAAGTGGCGTTAAACACCACAAACCATAAACCTAACCTAATATGCTTCTGTCGTCTTACCAAGTCATATTCTTTGGGCATTTTAACAACAAGGGTTTTCTGCCCTTTATTTGTGCTGATCCAGATCTGAAACTGTGCTATACTGTCCATGTTAATGGTTCTTAAATGTGTCCCTCTCCCGCTGACAACACACAGCTGACAGTTAGATTTTAATTTCACCAGGACAAGACGAGAATCCTCGCTAGGACCAAGCCATTCGTTGGCCTGATATTGTACTTCACTTTCTGTAAAAGAAAAAAATGCCAAATGTAAAGGTTATTTATATTTACCTGCAATTGTGTGATTTTGAATACTAATTAAAGGAGTCATATAAACTTTAGTGTTATAAGTTCATGGATCTAATAAAGCATTTCTGGTACCTGATTCATGTAGAGCAACAGAAAGAAATGGTAACAGTATAAGTGCTGATGTCACAGATGACGCCAATGAAAACATTTGAAATGACACTTGTTTCAGTTATTTTCAGACAATTTGGCAGTTGTTCGGACTTTTTGATATTGCAGGATAAACACAATATACATACATTGTCGTTATATATAAAATTAATTTGCACTCGCTTTTCTATCTGTGTCTAGGTAAGATTATACGGTAATAGGATTTAGCTCTGACTCGGCTATCACTACAAATAGTTGTGGTTGATTCTCACATATTCAGTATCTTTAAGGTGATATCACAAATGATCACAAATATTTTATGCTTGTCATAATCACAATCCTGTCCTCATTCATAACTTATAACAAGAGTAACATGAGGGGTGCCACTAGTGAAGCAGGAACTGCCAACCTTCCAGAGAACCTGAATTCACCCCTGATTTTTACTAGGATTCATGTTGCTCAATCATTAGTTTACTGTGTAGTATTTTGTAGATCATTGTTTGCCTCCTGTCTTTTGTGTTTTGAGTATTGGTTTGTTTTGAGTATTGGATTGATTTGAGTATTGGTTTGTTTTGAGTATTGGTTTATTTTGAGCATTGGATTGATTTGAGTATTGGTTTGTTTTGAATATTGGTTTGTTTTGAGCATTGGATTGATTTGAGTATTGGTTTGCTTTGAGTATTGGTTTGTTTTGTGTATTGGTTTGTTTTGAGTATTGGTTTGTTTTGAGTATTGGTTTGTTTTGTGTATTGGTTTGTTTTGAGCATTGGTTTGTTTTGAGTATTGGATTGATTTGAGTATTGGTTTGTTTTGAGTATTGGTTCGTTTTGAGTATTGGATTGATTTGAGTATTGGTTTGTTTTGAGTATTGTATTGATTTGAGCATTGGTTTGTTTTGAGTATTGGTTTGTTTTGAGTATTGGTTTGTTTTGAGTATTGGATTGATTTGAGTATTGGTTTGTTTTGTGCATTGGTTTGTTTTGAGTATTGGTTTGTTTTGAGTATCGGATTGATTTGATTATTGGTTTGTTTTGTGTATTGGTTTGTTTTGAGTATTGGTTTGTTTTGAGTATTGGTTTGTTTTGAGTATTGGTTTGCTTTGTGCATTGGTTTGCTTTGAGTATTGGTTTGTTTTGAGTATTGGTTTGTTTTGAGTATTGGATTGATTTGAGTATTGGTTTGCTTTGTGTATTGGTTTGTTTTGAGTATTGGTTTGTTTTGAGTATTGGATTGATTTGAGTATTGGTTTGTTTTGTGCATTGGTTTGTTTTGAGTATTGGTTTGTTTTGAGTGGTTTGTTTTGAGTATTGGATTGATTTGAGTATTGGTTTGTTTTGAGCATTGGTTTGTTTTGAGTATTGGATAGATTTGAATATTGGTTTGTTTTGAGTATTGGTTTGTTTTGAGTATTGGATTGATTTGAGTATTGGTTTGTTTTGAATATTGGTTTGTTTTGAGTATTGGTTTGTTTTGAGTATTGGTTTGTTTTGAGTATTGGATTGATTTGAGTATTGGCTTGTTTTGTGTATTGGTTTGAATTGAGTATTGGTTTGTTTTGAGTATTGGTTTGTTTTGAGTATTGGATTGACTTGAGTATTGGTTTGTTTTGAGTATTGGATTGATTTGAGTATTGGTTTGTTTTGAGTATTGGTTTGTTTTGAGTATTGGTTTGTTTTGAGTATTGGATTGATTTGAGCATTGATTTGTTTTGAGTATTGGTTTGTTTTGAGTATTGGTTTGTTTTGAGTATTGGATTGATTTGAGTATTGGCTTGTTTTGTGCATTGGTTTGAATTGAGTATTGGTTTGTTTTGAGTATTGGTTTGTTTTGAGTATTGGATTGACTTGAGTATTGGTTTGTTTTGAGTATTGGTTTGTTTTGAGTATTGGATTGATTTGAGCATTGATTTGTTTTGAGTATTGGTTTGTTTTGAGTATTGGTTTGTTTTGAGTATTGGATTGATTTGAGTATTGGTTTGATTTGAGTATTGGATTGATTTGAGTATTGGTTTGTTTTGAGTATTGGATTGATTTGAGCATTGATTTGTTTTGAGTATTGGTTTGTTTTGAGTATTGGTTTGTTTTGAGTATTGGATTGATTTGAGTATTGGTTTGTTTTGAGTATTTGTTTGTTTTGAGTATTGGTTTGTTTGCCATTCTTCAAATTATGGTTTCTCATTATACCTTTGGTATCTTCAAACTTTTTATATCTGTTGAAAAACTAAGACCACAATTAAACAATCGTTCCCTCAAACCTCCCTATATCAATACTAGTCATGCACTAAACAAATGATGTTGGAAGAACTATTGATAAATCATAAGCAGTAATATTTGCTATTTCTCTATCTTTGGTTTCAATCTTATTGAATATTCAAATTAACTCATTACAATCCAAAATCACAAAAAAAGAGAAATATAGAATCTAAGACTGGGGTGTGTACAAGATAGGGAAATCTCCTACACCCGAGGGTAAGATTTCAATCTTTCTCTCACTAGGCTTTTTCCAGTGATTTTATTTCTCACTAAACACCTAATTGTTTTGTTTACATTCCATCAAGTGTCTTCCAGCAAAATTGTTTTCCATTGCTGAAGTTAATTGTCGATTTATCGATATACATCTGTGTCTAGGCAGTAATTTAAATGTATTTCAGAACAAGAGCACCGCCCACGGGTGCTGGATGTTCGACTTTTTCGTATCTGATATTAAACTGCAGGCAATTTACAAAGTTATACATACTTCTAACTATGATGGTCATATAAGCAAATATGTTTGCAAGATTGGTAAATATAATCAGAGGGGTATAATCTTTTCTTGTAATACTATTTTAGTGCAGATGAAATAAAAAAATAAAATAAAAAAATTGAGGGCAGCGGGGGTATAATCTTTTCTTGTAACACTATTTTAGTGCATATGAAATAAAAATAAAAAATAAAAAAATAAATGTTTGGGGGGAGGGGGGCAGCATGATGGAGTGGGGGGTTACCCTTCTGTAATGTGTTTCCTCTTTTGATAGTGAACAGGTATGTTGGGTTTCATATTAAAGCCTATCATAGTTCATATTGAGAAAATTTTATTTTTAGAAAAAAATGCAAGTAAAAAAAGGGAAATAACTCAAATAAAATGCTGGATAGAGTTGTCTTCTCTTGTCAACAGAATGGGGTCAACACTTTCTACAAGTGTATTGAGTTTCAAGCTAATAGCTTTGATAGTTATTGAGAAATTTTAATTATACTAAAACAATATCCCAAATTTCTATGTACTATGTCAAAACAAGGACAGATAACTCTGGATATACAAATCACAGGATCACTTGCCTTGTTGTAATGGGTTCCCCATTTGATAGTGAACAGGTATGCTGAGTTTCATTTCAATGTCTATCATAATTATTGAGAAATTGTATTTTTTGAAGAAATTCTAAGTCAAAAAGGGGGAATAACTCAAATAAAATGCTGGATGGAGTTGTCTTCTCTTGTCAACAGATTGGGGTCAACACTTTCTACAAGTGTATTGAGTTTCAAGTTAATAGCTTTGATAGTTATTGAGAAATTTTAATTATACTAAAAAAATATCCCTAATTTCTATGTACTATGTCGAAACAAGGGCAGATAACTCTGGATATACAAATCACAGGGTCATCTGCCTTGTTGTAATTGGTTCCTCTTTTGATAGTGAACAAGTATTCCAAGTTTCAAATGGATACCTTTGATAGTTTTTGAGAAATGGACTCTGACAAAAAACTTAACCGACCCAGACGCTGACGCCGGAGTGACGACAATAGCTCAACTTTTTTTCTTCGAAAAGTCTAGCTAATAAAATACAATGCATTTTATAAATACATTATAAATGCTACTACAAAAGCGATAAATACCTGTGAAAATGACTTTGGTCAAAGGGAGGTAATTTCTTTCTTTACGTTAGTTACTAACAAGGGAGAATACTCTATCATTTACTCATTGACAAGGTAGAAAGGAGTAAGAAAAAGAGTCAAACACCATGAAAGGTGCTAGATCGTTAAATCGTTAGCTAGCAGAGTAGTATACATAGATTAAATTTAAAATACTTATGTAAGGGAATCATGGTTTTATTGATGAGCATAAAGTCTCAACCGTGGTGAGGAACTATGAATAGATTTTTCCGGGAAAATGTGAATTTTTTACTTGTCTTGAATGAGGTGGAGGGGTTCTAAACTGAATCCTGAATAAAACAGAGTCCTGTATTGACTGAACTTGTGATAAATGTCCAATGTAAGGAATCTTTGTTAATTTAATCTGTTTAAACCAAACACCTGTATATTCTGAATGTGAAAGCTAAGCCCAAGGAGGTTTGATTGAGACAGGTTTCACTGAATTTGGTACTGCTTTGACAACTATTTTACCTATTTTGTTTCAGTATTGTTATAAATATTGTTATAGTGACAGCCAGAACCTTTGAGCCGTAATGAAAGCGGGAGGTTTGGCGCTTTAAAATCTGATTCAACTCGCCATTTCTTTAGAAATGCCTGTACAAAGTCAGGTTCATTACGGTTTTCATACTTTTCCGGTTGTTGACTGATTTTGTCTGTTTATATACTTATGAGTTTTGACTTTCCCTTTGTCAGATTGTTCGGAGTTTGGTAATTTTGTTATTACCCTTATGTAGTAAACTGACAGAATATTCTAGTACACATACCTGTATTTGAAGAATCGTTATTTTTTTGTTGGTTGACAATGTAGTGATGTTGTCGTCTTACATGACGACTGTGTTTCCATTGACGACATTTAGCAGCTATGTAGGCACACAACACACATACTGAAACGAACAAAAACAAACATTATAATAACAAATGTAAACAGAAACAGATCTTATCATTCTTTAATTTATTGCCTAATTTTGATTAAAATAAAATTTTCTAACTTGTCTCAGCCGTTCTCTAAACAAGAGGCCCATAGTGGTGCACTGTTAACTTGTCTCAACCGTTCTCTAAACAAGAGGCCCATAGTGGTGCACTGTTAACTTGTCTCAACCGTTCTCTATACAAGAGGCCCATAGTGGTGCACTGTTAACTTGTCTCAACCGTTCTCTATACAAGAGGCCCATAGTGGTGCACTGTTAACTTGTCTCAACCGTTCTCTATGCAAGAGGCCCATAGTGGTGCACTGTTAACTTGTCTCAACCATTCTCTATACAAGAGGCCCATAGTGGTGCACTGTTAACTTGTCTCAACCGTTCTCTATGCAAGAGGCCCATAGTGGTGCACTGTTAACTTGTCTCAACCGTTCTCTATACAAGAGGCCCATAGTGGTGCACTGTTAACTTGTCTCAACCGTTCTCTATACAAGAGGCCCATAGTGGTGCACTGTTAACTTGTCTCAACCGTTCTCTATACAAGAGGCCCATAGTGGTGCACTGTTAACTTGTCTCAACCGTTCTCTATGCAAGAGGCCCATAGTGGTGCACTGTTAACTTGTCTCAACCATTCTCTAAACAAGAGGCCCATAGTGGTGCACTGTTAACTTGTCTCAACCGTTCTCTATACAAGAGGCCCATAGTGGTGCACTGTTAACTTGTCTCAACCGTTCTCTATACAAGAGGCCCATAGTGGTGCACTGTTAACTTGTCTCAACCGTTCTCTATACAAGAGGCCCATAGTGGTGCACTGTTAACTTGTCTCAACCGTTCTCTATACAAGAGGCCCATAGTGGTGCACTGTTAACTTGTCTCAACCGTTCTCTATACAAGAGGCCCATAGTGGTGCACTGTTAACTTGTCTCAACCGTTCTCTATACAAGAGGCCCATAGTGGTGCACTGTTAACTTGTCTCAACCATTCTCTAAACAAGAGGCCCATAGTGGTGCACTGTTAACTTGTCTCAACCGTTCTCTATACAAGAGGCCCATAGTGGTGCACTGTTAACTTGTCTCAACCGTTCTCTATACAAGAGGCCCATAGTGGTGCACTGTTAACTTGTCTCAACCGTTCTCTATACAAGAGGCCCATAGTGGTGCACTGTTAACTTGTCTCAACCGTTCTCTATACAAGAGGCCCATAGTGGTGCACTGTTAACTTGTCTCAACCGTTCTCTATACAAGAGGCCCATAGTGGTGCACTGTTAACTTGTCTCAACCGTTCTCTATACAAGAGGCCCATAGTGGTGCACTGTTAACTTGTCTCAACCGTTCTCTATACAAGAGGCCCATAGTGGTGCACTGTTAACTTGTCTCAACCGTTCTCTATACAAGAGGCCCATAGTGGTGCACTGTTAACTTGTCTCAACCGTTCTCTATACAAGAGGCCCATAGTGGTGCACTGTTAACTTGTCTAAACCATTCTCTATACAAGAGGCCCATAGTGGTGCACTGTTAACTTGTCTCAACCGTTCTCTATACAAGAGGCCCATAGTGGTGCACTGTTAACTTGTCTCAACCGTTCTCTATACAAGAGGCCCATAGTGGTGCACTGTTAACTTGTCTCAACCGTTCTCTAAACAAGAGGCCCATAGTGGTGCACTGTTAACTTGTCTCAACCGTTCTCTATACAAGAGGCCCATAGTGGTGCACTGTTAACTTGTCTCAACCGTTCTCTATACAAGAGGCCCATAGTGGTGCACTGTTAACTTGTCTCAACCGTTCTCTATACAAGAGGCCCATAGTGGTGCACTGTTAACTTGTCTCAACCGTTCTCTATACAAGAGGCCCATAGTGGTGCACTGTTAACTTGTCTCAACCGTTCTCTATGCAAGAGGCCCATAGTGGTGCACTGTTAACTTGTCTCAACCATTCTCTAAACAAGAGGCCCATAGTGGTGCACTGTTAACTTGTCTCAACCGTTCTCTATACAAGAGGCCCATAGTGGTGCACTGTTAACTTGTCTCAACCGTTCTCTATACAAGAGGCCCATAGTGGTGCACTGTTAACTTGTCTCAACCGTTCTCTATACAAGAGGCCCATAGTGGTGCACTGTTAACTTGTCTCAACCGTTCTCTATACAAGAGGCCCATAGTGGTGCACTGTTAACTTGTCTCAACCGTTCTCTATACAAGAGGCCCATAGTGGTGCACTGTTAACTTGTCTCAACCGTTCTCTATACAAGAGGCCCATAGTGGTGCACTGTTAACTTGTCTAAACCATTCTCTATACAAGAGGCCCATAGTGGTGCACTGTTAACTTGTCTCAACCGTTCTCTATACAAGAGGCCCATAGTGGTGCACTGTTAACTTGTCTCAACCGTTCTCTATACAAGAGGCCCATAGTGGTGCACTGTTAACTTGTCTCAACCGTTCTCTAAACAAGAGGCCCATAGTGGTGCACTGTTAACTTGTCTCAACCGTTCTCTATACAAGAGGCCCATAGTGGTGCACTGTTAACTTGTCTCAACCGTTCTCTATACAAGAGGCCCATAGTGGTGCACTGTTAACTTGTCTCAGCCGTTCTCTAAACAAGAGCCTCATAGTAGTGCTTTGTTCATCGGACAACGGTGTCCAATCATATGATTGGTGGTTGATTCTGATTCTCAATATTTTCAATAGAAGAAAAAAAAGCTTGTACAATACATTTGATTTTAAACAGAATGTTTCAAAAAGTTTTCTGAGAATTGCTGAGTCATAAACCATGTATACAAATGAATTAATTAATAGGTTAATTAAAACATGAAAATTATTGGTGAGCACAACTAATGACAGAATCTGTAATATCAACGCTTACTTGAGTTTGATACAAAACAATTCTATTTTATTTTTTTACTTCTGTTAAACATACTTTTAGAAATATGACATTAATATGCACTGTTTGGTTTTAACTTACTAAGAGGAATAAGACCAAAACTAGTCCATACAATTATATAGGTCACTTCACTCCCAGCAAAATAATCATATCCATGGTGATCTCCACAAGGTTCAAGGTCATTGTTGTTGATCTTTATTGGTTGGCAAGGCATATCTGTAAATATATAATAAGTTATTGTTCCTTACAAAGCTATTACAATGCATAAAGTAATCGCCATCAATATTATTATCTCTCCTGAATTTACTGGGTAAAAGAAATGATTAGAACAAAAACAGTGACATTCTACAATTCCACTAACATCAACAAAACGAGTGACCCCCTCTCTTTACAAATCATTGGACACAAAAACACACCATGAAAATTGTTGATGGAGATACAGATCCTTGCTTTTGACGGACATAAAAATATAGCAAAGTTATAAAGATAATTATTACAGTCTTTGACTTAATTTTGTTCACCTACTTGTCCACAAGACAAATTAAGTAAATTGGTCTATTTATTCAAACAAATTCTTTCATAATATTGACTTGTTGGAATCCAGTTTAACTTGTCCTGGGCAAGTTTGGGTTATCTAAGCTATTAAGACATGTGGCGCTCCATTCACACATTTTGTGATATCAGCCATGTTGTACATCCCATCTATCTAAGTTATTAAGACATGTGGCACTCCATTCAGACACATTTTGTGATATCAGCCATGTTGTACATCCCATCTATCTAAGCTATTAAGACATGTGGCACTCCATTCAGACACATTTTGTGATATCAGCCATGTTGTACATCCCATCTATCTAAGCTATTAAGACATGTGGCTCTCCATTCAGACACATTTTGTGATATCAGCCATTTTGTACATCCCATCTATCCAAGCTATTAAGACATGTGGCACTCCATTCAGACACATTTTCTTAGATTCCAACTGGGGGTCAAACCCAGTATTTACTGCACGAGAGATGAGCAAATAATAAACCATTACAACAATGATATGATTGCCATCAATTTGACCTCGTAAAAATACAACATAACCTGTGTGACATAACTCATACAATAGTCAGTTTTCTTCAAACAATATACATGATTTAGTGTGACAATAGATGGGGGCCTTCCTGAGCACCTGAGTTCACACAGTTTTTAGTTGTGTTTGTGTTGCTCCATCTTTAGTTTTCCTTGTAAATTTTGTAGATTATCGTTTTTCATTTTTCTTTTGACCATTGTATTGTATGACCTTTGATTGACAGCTTCTGGTTGACCATTGTATTGTATGATCTTTGATTGACAGCTTCTGGTTGACCATTATATTGTATGACCTTTGATTGACAGCTTCTGGTTGACCATTGTATTGTATGACCTTTGATTGACAGCTTCTGGTTGACCATTGTATTGTATGACCTTTGATTGACAGCTTCTGGTTGATCATTGTATTGTATGACCTTTGATTGACAGCTTCTGGTTGACCATTGTATTGTATGATCTTTGATTGACAGCTTCTGGTTGACCATTGTATTGTATGACCTTTGATTGACAGCTTCTGGTTGATCATTGTATTGTATGACCTTTGATTGACAGCTTCTGGTTGACCATTGTATTGTATGATCTTTGATTGACAGCTTCTGGTTGACCATTGTATTGTATGACCTTTGATTGACAGCTTCTGGTTGACCATTGTATTGTATGACCTTTGATTGACAGCTTCTGGTTGACCATTGTATTGTATGACCTTTGATTGACAGCTTCTGGTTGACCATTCTATTGTATGACCTTTGATTGACAGCTTCTGGTTGATCATTGTATTATATGACCTTTGATTGACAGCTTCTGGTTGACCATTGTATTGTATGATCTTTGATTGACAGCTTCTGGTTGACCATTGTATTGTATGACCTTTGATTGACAGCTTCTGGTTGACCATTGTATTGTATGACCTTTGATTGACAGCTTCTGGTTGACCATTGTATTGTATGACCTTTGATTGACAGCTTCTGGTTGACCATTGTATTGTATGACCTTTGATTGACAGCTTCTGGTTGATCATTGTATTATATGACCTTTGATTGACAGCTTCTGGTTGACCATTGTATTGTATGATCTTTGATTGACAGCTTCTGGTTGACCATTGTATTGTATGACCTTTGATTGACAGCTTCTGGTTGACCATTGTATTGTATGACCTTTGATTGACAGCTTCTGGTTGACCATTGTATTGTATGACCTTTGATTGACAGCTTCTGGTTGACCATTGTATTGTATGACCTTTGATTGACAGCTTCTGGTTGACCATTGTATTGTATGACCTTTGATTGACAGCTTCTGGTTGATCATTGTATTATATGACCTTTGATTGACAGCTTCTGGTTGACCATTGTATTGTATGACCTTTGATTGACAGCTTCTGGTTGATCATTGTATTGTATGACCTTTGATTGACAGCTTCTGGTTGACCATTGTATTGTATGATCTTTGATTGACAGCTTCTGGTTGACCATTGTATTGTATGACCTTTGATTGACAGCTTCTGGTTGACCATTGTATTATATGACCTTTGATTGACAGCTTCTGGTTGACCATTGTATTGTATGACCTTTGATTGACAGCTTCTGGTTACCCCTTTGGTATCTTCAAATTTTTCTTACTTAATTTCCATCTTAGAAATAGTATTTTATTATATATTGTAATAATAAATTCACCTTTTGAAATAGTGAACACATCTTTCTGTATGTGATCAGTGTCTAACTTTGTAGAGTTTACAATGATATCATAGAGAGTTATTGTCTTTATCTGATCAATGTCTTCTTCTGTTAAAAGTCTGTAATATAGAAAATAATCATGAACGTGAGATCTCCAATACAGCAAGAGAAAGGGGGAACAGGTGGAGAGATCTAATTTTAATTAGCGTGATCTCATAGATCATAGATAAATACAGTTAAAACAAGACAAATGTTGATTCAAACGAATGTAGAGTACCAAAATCCAAAGGGATATTTGTGTAAATTAACATTCCAGATACCAAAAAAAGGGAGATAACTAGATATAAAAAAACAAGGAAAAAAATAGATAAAACAAGGGAGATAACTTGATAAAAAAACAATGGTGAGTTAACTAAATACAAAGAAATAAGGGAGAAATATGTATACAAAAAACATTGGTCAGAAAAATATTGAAATATGTTAGGATTACAGATTGTCTTAAGAATAATAAATGCAAGCTGATTAAAATTTGCATTGAAAGTTTTTATTAGTCTAAAAATAGAATATATTATTTCCAAAAGTACTTTGTACATTGTGTAAATATTTTAAAGAAGCCTTCCTTTACTTTACATCAGTCAGAATTAGTTTTTCTTAATAAATAAATGTCAGAGAAAACCGAAGGAGTAATCAAGAAGAATGGATAATCCAGAGACACTGGAAACAAGACACAAGACGTAGACAAAAACACAACACAACACAGAAAATGAAAAAGTTGAGCAACACAGACAGCACCAAAAAACCGGGGCTAAACCCAGGTGCTTGTGAAGATATGTCAATTAGGAGCTACATGTACCAGTACTAGTATTTTTAGAATTTACCCATTGTTGATGTTCTCAAACCAAAACCTGTCGCCATCTCTGATGCGATAAAACTGGTCGAGGATTATTGTACGGAACAATTCACCAGGTCCTCTCTGTGTCGTTTCCAACATTCCACCAACAAACACATCCAAGTGATTCAGATTTTTATACAGGCTTTCAACTGTGGTGAATATCTGTTGAAAATAAAAAAAAACATACCTTTAAAGTCAAAAATCATGTCCAACATTTTTTTTAACTGCCGGTACTATCTATCTTTTATATATCTTTTTGTGACCGATTCATATCCCTTATCAGCCTTAGGTTCTGATATATCAGCCAGAGAGCTGGTAACTTGAGGCCTGATATCAGGAGCAAGGCCTCACGAGGGATTTGATATGAAATAGGCCGTATTATGATCTTTTTATCATATACTTGGCACAAGAATACATTTTCAGAAATTGACGATTTACAATGCGATATGATATATTCCTGAACAGCTTGATACATTTTTTTTTATATCAGCCCGCTATGGTAATCACAGGAAGATGTCTAATGCATTTCATTAGAATATAACTTTTATATCACATGGTAAAAAAATGTGTTATCAACTATAATTATATTGTAAAGCCTCAGTAGCTTACCTTACTATAGTAGCTTACCTCAGGATTTGTCTTGTTAAGTTCTATATTTATTTCTGCCCACGTTGTAACAGGCTTCAGACCAACTGCCTTCCTAACTGTATTATAATCAGGCAGTCCATAGTCTCTACCTCTCATTATTGTCTGGGCAACAAAATCATGTCTTGAAAAATGGAGAGGACCATAGAATTTACCTGTAAAAACAATAAAAAAAAACTAGAGTTTTCAATCAAAATGTCTTTCTCTGTTGGCTGTTCTATTGTCTGTCTTTCTATTTATAACTTCTGATTACCCCTTTGGTATCTTTAGACTTCTGATTATCCCTTTGGTATCTTTAGACTTCTGATTACCCCTTTTGGTATCTTCAAACTATCGTTTTACCAATATTTCAATTATATCGTGGCAGTCAATTTTATTAGTGGAGGAAAACCAAGTTTAGGGAGAAAACCACCAAAGTTTTATCTAGTACACCATACCTTTGGTACGAATCCCACTCACAACTTTAGTAGTGACAAGCACTGACTCCATAGCTAAATGCAGGGGTGGCAGGATTTCAAGTTAGGGGGGGGGCGCACTTAAAACAATTGCTCCGAGTGGTGTGAAAAGTTTTGGGGTATTTCGTGTGAAAAATCACGATTTTACGCCAAAAAATCATATTTTTACCAATTGCGGAGGGAGGAACGAAAAATTTTGGGATATTTCGTGTGAAAAATCGTGATTTTACGCCCAAAAAATCATATTTTTTCCAATTTTAGGGGGGTGCGGCCCCCCCCCTCCCCCCTGGTTCCGCCCCTGAAATGTAAATCAAACTACAATACGATCATGACCACTCCCCCTTTTTTTGCAGGGTAAACAAAATTACATACTCTGTATATCTTCCACAACATTTAAATCTTCTCTCTCTGCGTACTGTGATACCATGCCTTTTATCATTTCTTCTACTCCATCTTCTCTGCTGATTAGAATGTTCTGAAAAACAAACAATAAACAGTGTTTCAATTAGACTTTGAAATCTTCAGGACAATTACCAGTTGTATATAAATTTCTTCAGGACATTCTTTAATAATGAAACTAATTTTTATATAAAGTTCTTCAGGACAATTTGAGAAATAGACAGGATAATTTCTTGAGACTGGTGCCTAGCTGCATCACTGAATATATATTAATAGGTACATTTTTGTAATTAGTCAGTGATTGTTGGTTAATGCCAAGTGAGAGGTTAATCACTGATTTCAAGGAGAAAAAACATTTCTTTTTTGATTGGATAATAATGATGATACCTACTTTGTACTATATTAAGATGACGAGGTAGATTTTTATAGTATACTGACACTAGTGGCAGTTTAATAGGTTCTTACCCAAGTCCCTATGCAATCAGTGCCTATCACCTATGATGTTGTGAGTTCGAATCTCGATCAGGGCGAGGTGTACAACATTATGTGATAAAGTTTGTCAGTGACTTACAACAGGTCAGTGATTTTCTCCGGGTACTCCGGTTTCCTCCACCAATAAAACTGACCGCCACGATATAACTGAAATATTGCTGAAAGTGGCATTAAACACCATCAAACAAACAAACAAACACAAAATCTTACATGAGTCCATATTGAAGATCTAGGATATCTTCTAAGAGTGTATACTGTGAGAAAGTATGTCCTTTCCTGTGTGAAGCAGAACAAGGGTAATATACCTAGAATTTCTAACATAGATGGAAGATAACATGATCATCTATTTTGGCAAAATACAAGAACCTTTTTCTTCTATAAAATATGACAGTAATACTCAACAGACCTTAGGATTGGAGTTAAATTGGTGTGGACAGTATAACATAAAATAAATCCATGGAAAATTGAACCATATTTACTAAAAAGAAATATGTAATGGACTATTTCAACTATGTAAGGTCAAAGGTCCTTTCAATCTGGGAAGATTTGTAATCTCAGATTTGTTTTTAATGAATATACAGACCTGTGAGTTGAAGTATGAGTTACACAGTCTTAGTGCCTTGTGATGATTCCACTTTATTGATCCACAGTTATTGTTCCTGAAATATACATAAAACTAGAACTGTGAGTGACCTCACTGAGTGATACCCCCCGCTTGCAATACTATGATGTTCAAACTTTGGAATACAGGTATATTAGCAAGTTACCTATGAAAAATGAACAGATATGGAGTTATGTCAAGGAGACAACATCCCATCTCCAAAATAAACTAACCAAGAACATACATCTAGGGGTCACCACAAGTACACGACCCCCATTTTCGTGAAAGTACAAGTTGAATTATCTCCCCTTCTAAATTTTAGACAGCAATGGTATTCCTTCATGCACATCTGCAGGTTGTGTACGACAACTGTGTAAAGTTTTATAAAAATTCAATAAGCAGTTTAGTAGGAGTTGCACTTACAAGGTACATGCCCCCCCCCTTTTCGTGAAAGTATAAGTTGAATTATCTCCCCTTTTAAATTTTGGACAGCAACCATATTCCTTCATGCACATCTGCAGGTAGTGTACTACAACTGTGTAAAGTTTCACAAAACTCCAATAAGCCGCTTAGGAGGAGTTGCACTTACAATGTACACGACCCCTCCCCTTTTCGTGAAAGTATAAGTTCAATTATCTCCCCTTCTAAATTTTAGACAGCAATGGTATTCCTTCATGCACATCTGCAGGTTGTGTACGACAACTGTGTAAAGTTTTATAAAAATTCAATAAGCAGTTTAGTAGGAGTTGCACTTACAAGGTACATGCCCCCCCCCCCCCCCCCTTTTCGTGAAAGTATAAGTTGAATTATCTCCCCTTCTAAATTTTAGACAGCAACGGTATTCCTTCATGCATATCTGCAGGCTGTGTAAAGTTTCATAAAAATTCAATAAGCAGTTTAGTAGGAATTGCGCTTACAAGGTACATGCCCCCCTTTTTCATGAAAGTATAATTTGAATTATCTCCACTTTTAAATTTTGGACAGCAACCATACTCCTTCATGCACATCTGCAGGTAGTGTACTAAAAATGTGTAAAGTTTCATAAAAATCCAATAAGCAGTTTAGGATGAGTTGCACTTACAAGCTACATGGACGGACGGACAGACAGGGTGATTCCTATATACCCCCCAAACTTTGTTTGTGGGAGGTATAATGAAGCTTATAAATGAAAGATAAATAAAAAAAAATAGAGGATATTTGAGTCTGTATTACTGATTATTCATCCACAGTTTTGATAAATCTAAATTTCTGGTTTCTGAGAAAAAAAAATCATTTTCTTGTATACTAAAATAATGTCCTACGATGGCGACCATCTTAATTTCCAAAATTAAGAAAGACACAGAAAATCTTGCCGGTACATTTTGCCAATCACTGATTACAATACAGCCACTCAGCCATCCATGTCTCCCACATACTCTGTGAGTGAAGTTGATTCTAAAGACATATGCTGAATACAGAACAATTTCTCTTTTAAAAACACACACACTTACCTTCTAGAGACAACTGATGGAATCAGTGTCATAATGTACTTGATAGCGGCAGCGTCAAACACGGAGGAGATCCCTGGTTCTAACGTTGATTTATATCCTAAAATTATTAAATATTTTTTAAGCATAAAAAACATAACCTTTCCAAAGTACAATTCCTTCATGAAACTTCAGAACAGAGATGGATTTGAAGGATGAAAACATATGATTCAAATAATCATAATGCTAAATTGTGCATGCTGACTTGACAATAGTAAGTACATGTATAACTAGATTAAGACATTATTATATGTAAATAAACTTCTCTAAATGTTTATTTTGACCAAAAATAATAGATATTTCAAACTCTAAGCAGTGAGCAACTCATACATAACAAGAATATGATTTGTGCAAACTGATCTGATATATTGAAATTATTTATTTTCATTTGAACAAAGACACTAGATGTGCATGAATATATATAAACCTGTAATAAATAGGCCAAGCTTAAGAAATATGACCTATTTTTTTTTTTTTTTTTTTTTTTTTTTATATTATTATTATTATTTATTTTAGGTCATAAATACAAAGCAGAACTTTTGGACTAGTGTTTAATAAAAATATAATCATATGTGAATAGAGGTATTTACAATTTTTTGTGTCAAATTATATTTATACTAGTATGGTGACATTATCCATGATTGTTTTGCTATTTGTATTGTGATGTATGCATAATTGATCAGAATAAAATATATATTACAAAAAAAAAAAGCTTAAGAAATATTGATTTGCTTTGATCTGATATATTGAAGTGTGTAGATAAATAGTTGAATTATTTTTTCTTTCAAATATCTGAAAAAAAAAGGCTCATTTTAATGCAAGAAAAAAATATGCAAATCAAATGATCCTCCTGATAAATGTTTTTAGGGAGGAGCAGTTTTAAGTTACATACAACTAATAAAACATTTTATGTTGGCCTAATTTTCTAGTAATTACCTCTGTAAGGCTGTATATCAACTCCAAGTAGATCAGGGAGCCAGTCATACATTATAATTTTCTGTGAACAAAAAATAAATATTCATTAGATATACTGTAAACTAACAGAAGTTACCTCCCTTTAAACTGTAAATGGATGTTAGATTTTTAGATGTTCTGATTCAGGAAGAAATATTGTAATTAAGAAAACTTCGAGTTATCAACATATATGTGATAATTATAAAACACATTGTAAGGTATTTTTATGATAAAGAAAATACTTTTTATTTAACTTATATATATTTGTACTATGTGTAATTTTCAAATTTAAAAAGATTTAAATTTACAAAAGAATAAAAAAAAAAAATTCCTCTGAAGGATTCAGGTATATTGTTTGCATGTCCTCACTAATTTTACCAACTTTTTTGATTTTGTAAAGATTCAAAGGACAACTAATTTAACTCAAATTGCTATACCCCCCCCAAAAAACAACAAAACAAAATCTGGTAAATATTTTTGGTAATTTGTTCTTTATATTTATGTTTCTTCTTATAACCTATACAATTATCTTAAAACAATAAATAAATAAATATTTTTTTCACAACATAATAATTTGAAAGATGGGAGATAACTCTAATTTTGAAAATCTTTTTGCAACCTATGTCTTATCCATTTGTCAATTTGTTTGACAATAAAACAAGTTTAGACTATTTAACATCAGAGGGTAATAGGTTATTGTATATAGGTCTGCTAATCACTGAGACCCATTTTTATCTTTCAGCTTTATTACCTTTTTTTTGTTGTAAATGGGGTAGAACTCGACACCTTTCATTAACTAATATTTTGCTGTTTTTCTTGTAACAGATTTAGAGCCTGGTATTACACAACCGATATACTCTAGCCAAGGGTTATGATCCTCCTCCACTCTCATAGACTATCAACTCTATCATTATGTCTGGAATCGCTTTGAAACAGGACGCCTTCAAATTTAAAATTGCACCACATTATAAGCAAAAATCCATTGCATAATTTTTTTTTGCAGGAAGATGGGGACCCCCCCTGGCCAACGGGGCCCTGTGCTTAAGTACATCTAAGCACAATGGTAAATCCGGCACTGCCAACATGTGTTTTTATAACATGCAATCTGATTGGTTGCAGCTATCACTGACAGCATCCAGTTAAAACTGTCACTATCTGACCTTGAAAATCCTTTTTAACACTGCCAATGGTGTAAAAGAAGGGAGGCAGATCGATCATAACTTTTGACTAGCAAAGATATATACAAAGGAGATAGTTTTTGTACCTGTAAAGAAGCAATGACTCTCCGCCTGGTATTGTAGAAGACTTTTCTGTAGTACCAGTCAGGATGTTCTTGGTGCATCTGTGTAGCAAGGTAATTATGCCATCTAAAGAATAGTATTCCAAGAGACAAAATGGCTGGGTTCTCATGTACATGGTTATCTCCCATTTCTGAAACAAAAATATTATAATTAAATGAAATTAGAGGTTATTTTTGACACAAAACAAATGTCTCCCCCCCCCCCATATTTTTTGGAAAAGGTGAAATTCAAAAATTGTACTCTCAAACTTTTGTGATGATATGGATATTAAATTGTATTAACAAGCATGTAAGTTTTGATGAATTCCCATTTAAAATGTAGGTGGAGTTGCACATACACACATTTTGAAAAAATATTCTAATTCAAAAAGGGCAATAACTCCTTCAAAAATATTCCAATCAAACTGTTGTAAAGTCATTTGGCCAGCCTAAAAAATTAATTAAAAATCATCAGTTTAACTTATTGATTTTTTTTCTTCACACATTTACTCGTATATCATCTACCAACTCTGACAAATAATTTCAGAATTTTGACACAATTTTCCAAAAAGTTGCCCATTAGGTCTCTATGTTAAATATTTGTACCAAATGTGGATATGTGCAGAGGGAGTTAGTATGCTTGTTGTTACCAACTTCCAGTGTAAACAATAACAACAACACATGTGGTTTTATTTACATTTCACTGTCATGTGATTACCTAATTTGAATATGTCACCAGAACCCAAGCATGCATGAGATGTTCATTTCACTTTCAAGTGACAATAGGTTATTCTATAAACAAACCCAAAGATTTTCACCCAAAGTTTAACTTTTTACATTTTATTGGAAATTATTTTAGAAATTTAAAAGTAAAAAGTATAAATGCAAGCCTTTGAATTTTAAATCTTTTTCTTTAAATTCTAAATAAAATCACTTTTGTTTTGGTGTTTTCTAAAGCTCAGTATTTGAACTCGAAGAACATGGTTATAAAGTAAGCCTATGTGTATTGACCAAATATACCATGTAAATAGCCCATGCTAAATGTGTATACTTTTAGAAAATGAAAACAAGTTTTATGTATGTTATTCAAGCATAATAAAAAAAAACAAGTAATTAATATATATTTTTTTAAATATAAAAGAAAAAATATAAAATAAAGGTAGAAAAAAAAACAATTTTTTTTTGTTTTTTCATAAATTAATATTTACAAATTAAAAATTATCTGCCCTTATTTAGAACTCTACCAATACTTATGTAGAAAGGATAGTCATGCTTCTCAAAACTTCAGATGAAAAACAGGATTTAATACTAAAAGTGTTTAATTATTTTGAAGCCGAATCAAAATTGTCACTTGGTGAAAGTGAAATGAACATCTCATGCATGCTTGGGTTCTGGTGACATATTCAAATTAGGTAATCACATGTCAGTGAAATGTAAATAAAATCACATGTGTTGTTGTTATTGTTTACACTGGAAGTTGGTAACAACAAGCATACTAACTCCCTCTGCACATATCCACATTTGGTACAGATATTTAACATAGAGACCAAATGGACAACTTTTTGGAAAATAGTGTCAAAATTCTGAAATTATTTGTCAGAGTTGGTAGATGATATACGAATAAATGTGTGAAGAAAAAAAAATCAATAAGTTAAACTGTTGATTTTTAATTAATTTGTTAGTCCTGCTCTAGGCTGGCCAAACAGACTTTTTTTTTTACCAATAATTATATGGAAATTTTCATAAAGGTAATAAGCAAACATGCAACGTTAAGAGGAATTCCATTTCCAGAAGTAAGGAAACATAATACATTTTCATTTTGAAACTAATTCCATGGTTTGTACATCTTCACTCAGATCTTACCCACGATAATATCTATTATTATATAGTAATAAATATTTTCCTATTCATTTCAATGGAAAATAATCGTGCAATATATCCTTGTATTTGCACGCTAAGTATCGTCATTTTCGGAAAAGTACTGATGTGTTCCGAAATTTGTCTTAAATTTATTGCATCATATAAAAATGGCGGAAGATATCGCCAGGCTGCTGCAAAATGCAGAATCTGAGGAAATTCTACCAGAGGAACGCAATGCAGACATTATTAATTTGGACAAACAAACAAACTTGTGCAATATGATATACTGCTCGGGACAATATTCATGCAATAACCCTATATTATCAAAAAACTAGCGTGATATTAACATAATATTGCTGTTTTCTAATATGACGTTATAATGACGTCAATGATGTTGCGCTACCCAATCCTCAATAGATATACTACTATCATATGTTTTGCTCGAAATGGACTTCATCTCACATCTCAGGTTTTGCCTTCAATGTAATATTGCTCTGTTTCGCCTTCAATGTCATATTGCTCTAAGTAAACAACTCTTTCAAAACAGATCAACTATAGTATATATTTCCAAACGTTTCAGTTATTAGCCTTCTTCAGTATATTCTTCAAAACTCAACTACATCATTACAAGTTTTCACTGTCAATTTGTTAATACTACCACACCTGTAAGAAAGTTTGATAATGTCAACCGCTAAGTTTATGCTGTACCGTACTTACTCCAGAGTTTGCCCATATTCTTCATTTTCCCATCACTTGAAGGATACATGACAAATGGTAGGCGTACACTGTTGGATTCTGGGTATTTTCCCCAACTATCTCCTGATGCTAAGTGTCCAGTCTTATCTTGTCGTAGAAAGTTTGTTCTAACAACACTTGGACCATAAACAAAACTTCCATCAATAAAACTGGTTGCTCCATTTACCTACAATAAATATACAATATATATGTACACAAAGTTAGAAAATATATTATTTATTTATTTATACAAGCTTTATAAACACATATATCTATTGCATGTTTCCTACAATGTCTAAAGGTCTAAAAAAATTGCCAAATCTTACTGAAAAGAGCAGATGCAAGCATTATTCCAATGTTTTTCTAGTTACTGTTTTTTACCATTAGCAGAAGAGTAGATTTAAATGTGATTTTCTTTATCAAAATATACCTAATTTGCATAATTGGCTAAAAAAAAATCACTGAAAACCTCATTGCCATGGTGTATTTAAAATTTGAGATCACTTTGACTTATAATAAAGTAGCAATAGACAATTAAATGAATTTCTATTTTTAGCAACAACCGCCATCTTGAATGGTAGACGGGGCTGTCGGACATAATTTTGAAAGTGGACAATCGTAACTACTCGGTAGCGAGAATGGCCGAGTAGTTACGATTGTGAAAGGGGGCAGATAACCCAATGACAGGATCAGGATCATGACATCCAAGCTAAGATTGGTTTAATTTGGTTCAGTGAAATAATAAGTTTTACGACGTACGGCGGACTCCAATTGATGACAAATGACATTTGAAATGTAAATAAAAATAAAAATACAAACAGGGGGAAAGAGTTGTTTCCTCGTGCCACATGTGCCAGAGAACGGATTAAGAGGTGAATAGGGATTTTTCTTCATAGAAGATAAAAACCATGACTGGTTGGTCCGATTGCTTAGATAATCTAATCTAATAAAATGACAAACTACATGTAAACTAAACAATCTTTCTGTGTCAGTGTGTGGACATAGAACAAGAAGGACAACTCTTCCCCTTAAATATTTTCCCGCCACTTTTGGAGATTGTAGAATACTGGAACATCAACGGACAACAATACGGGAATAAATAATAATACTTGTCATTATTTTTATCAGCAAATAAAGATAATATAACATATATACCATTTCAGCAATATAGCAATGGTTGAAAAGTTAAGAGTCATCAAGTTGTTCTCCGTTGTACATAGAACCTGGATGTATTTTGTATGTAGTCGATTTGAAAAGCTCATTACTCGAAATTGAAAAAGGACGCTATTTTCAAATAAATAGAACTGAAAGATTTTGTAAAATATGCAATGATTTAGAAATTGAAGATGCGAAATATATAGGAAAGAAAGAGAAATATTATTTAAAAAAGTATCTTTATATTATAAAAAATTTCCAAACTTCCATAATGATACAATGAAATCAAAATTATTACGTAACAGTAAATCGGTGCGAATTAACAAATTATGCACAGACTTTATATCAAATTTGTTAAAAATTAGAAAAGATAGTATATCTTAATACAGTTATGTCATAAAATTTGTTATTTATGTTGTTAATTTAGTACATATTGCATATATACATATCCTTATTGCTATTATATTACAATGGGCCTTTACCAATTATTGTAATTGCGTTTGTGCCAATAAAATATTGTCTGGTCTTGTCTATTGTCTAGTCTATGTTGATTGATATCGACTTTAAATAAAACTTTGAATCTTGAAAACCTCAGCTTTGTACCTGTTACTTATGATTTATCTTTTGAACTAGTTTTTTTTTATTCCTTTGTGTAGTAACGTCTGTTTACAGATATCAAATATGAAATATATTTATTTCATTTATCATCACTTATTAGGCATGTCCTACATACATGTATTCTTTAGTTGTGATGTATAGTTTTCTCAGTTTGTCAGTGACTTGCGACAGGTCGGTGGTTTTCTCCGGGTACTCCGGTTTCTTCCACTAATAATCTGACCCCCCCATGATATAACTGAAATATTGTTGAATGTGGCGTTAAACACCAAAACCCAAACCTCAATTTTCATCAATCGGATAGCACAATTTTCAAACCACAATTTTTGTTTGTATCTTTTCAAAACAAGACACTATCAAAGAAAAATGTCAGAAGAAAAAAAAATCAAATTGCAGACACCATCCCTGTAAGTTGATAATTTTGTAAATAAAATAATAGTAGTAAAAAAAAAAGAAAAAAAGCTGACAATTGAAGAACAGTTGTAACCCGTCCCCTACGAATTAAATACCCCCTGAACACTAGATTGTACAAACCTGTTGTCTTGGAGTATTGGGTGACTGTCCTGTATGTTTATTGTATTTTATTCTTTCGTATGGCATCTTTTTAGTTCCACTACAATGGACGTCAAAATCGGGGTCACATTTTGGAACAGGAATTTCGAGGAGTTCTATCGGACATGTAGTATCATCTGTGTCTGTTACTTCAAACGACACAAGTTGTCCTGTAGAAAACAAACAAACATTGTCAATAAAGCCACTCATATCGTATGTGATAATTAATATGAAATATCCATGCAGCAGAGATATTTCATGTTAATTATCACATACGAAATTAAATGAATTGTCTTGAACTGACATTTACACTGAACCAAATAAGAAAGAAAAAGATCAAAGAGGTTATGGTTATTGTGTTTAATGCCACTTTCAACAATATTTCAGTTATATCGTGGTGATCAGTTTTATTGATGGAGGAAACCAGAATACCCAGAGAAAACCACAGACCTGCCGCAAGTTACTGAAAAACTGTATCGCATAATGTTGAATCGAGTACACATCGTCTGAGCTTGGTTCAAACTCACAACTTTAGTTAGAAGATAAAAGACAATATGTTATTCAAACTGATAAACTCTAAAATATATCACTTTTTTCTGTTTAATTACATTGCTTTCTTAGCACATTATCAGCATGGACGAAACATACATGATACATCTTCGTTAAAATTTTCGTTGTCTGGAATGTTAGGGAGTGCATGACCAACACAACTCCCTCTACACTCGGAGGCAGTCGTGATCACATGGTAGTTAGATTTACAGTTCTACCTGTGCAATTAGTGCATATCACCTAAAGTTGTGAGTTTGAATCTCGCTCAGGCGAGGTGTACTCGATACAGCACTATGTGATAAAGTTTGTCAGTGACTTGCGACAGGTTGGTGATTTTCGCCACCTATATAACTGATCGCCACGATATAGCTGAAATATTGTTGAAAGTGGCACTAAACACCATAATACTAACCTTAACCCTAACCCTCTACTCTACACTCACGCCAGAAATTTCATCATAAAACAAGACAATCATTTCTATGACAATGCAGCAAGTTATAAATAGCATTAGTCAGTGTGCATAGCCATTGCATGTTGAATACCATGTCATAAAATTTTCAGTACATAGTACCAAGTACATAGAAAAATTATATAAATAACTTCTAGTGTGTTAAGTAGATTCGTTACACTTATTATATATACTTAAGATAACCATTAGTCAGCATATAATATATCTCACAAACTAACTGATAATGCAATTTTTTCAGTTGATCGGACTGCGTGCCAACGTTTCAGTAGAACATATCGGAGAGTGTGAATGACTGTCAAGCTGTCAAACGCCCTGTTTTCACTACCGTTAGAATTAGATAGAATTGACATTTTTGTCGTGATTCGTTATTCCAGTTTTTCGAGCAACAGTTAGCATCAGATTGAAAGAAAAAATATTGTTATTGCGATTTTGAACAAAAAATTACAATGAATCTTTTTGCATAATACCCATTCTCGTCCTCATATCTCAGGGGAAAAACAATGATAATAACCGTTGACTCTACTGATCTCTAGGCTTAGTAGTACCGATGTCGAACCCCGCTATATCTCACATTGTAAGCCCTCTGTCTCCATGACTGTAACACCAATCGCAGTTAGAGGAGGGTTGATATGATTCTACTGTGACCACCAATGAGTCTTTTTTATTTTATGTATTGCAATTGGAGATCCAGTTTTCATAGGGAGAGGATTGGGATCCCTTAACTGATTTAATCCGCCACAATGGGAGATCCAGTTTTCATAGGGAGAGGATTGGGATCCCTTAACTGATTTAATCCGCCACAATGGGAGATCCAGTTTTCATAGGGAGAGGATTGGGATCCCTTAACTGATTTAATCCCGCCAAACTGGGAGATCCAGTTTTCATAGGGAGAGGATTGGGATCCCTTAACTGATTTAATCCCGCCAAACTGGGAGATCCAGTTTTCATAGGGAGAGGATTGGGATCCCTTAACTGATTTAATCCCGCCAAACTGGGAGATCCAGTTTTCATAGGGAGAGGATTGGGATCCCTTAACTGATTTAATCCCGCCGCAATGTTGTGCATGTCACAAGTCAGGACATGGATTTTGTCTTTGTCTTTTTGTGTTAAATGATTTAATGTAATACCTGGTTGTTAAATGATTTAAGGTAATACCTGGTTGTTAAATGATTTAAGGTAATACCTGGTTGTTAAATGATTTAATGTAATACCTGGTTGTTAAATGATTTAAGGTAATACCTGGTTGTTAAATGATTTAAGGTAATACCTGGTTGTTAAGTGATTTAAGGTAATACCTGGTTGTTAAATGATTTAATGTAATACCTGGTTGTTAAATGATTTAAGGTAATACCTGGTTGTTAAATGATTTAAGGTAATACCTGGTTGTTAAATGATTTAAGGTAATACCTGGTTGTTAAATGATTTAAGGTAATACCTGGTTGTTAAATGATTTAAGGTAATACCTGGTTGTTAAGTGATTTAAGGTAATACCTGGTTGTTAAATGATTTAATGTAATACCTGGTTGCTAAATGATTTAAGGTAATACCTGGTTGTTAAATGATTTAAGGTAATACCTGGTTGTTAAATGATTTAATGTAATACCTGGTTGTTAAATGATTTAAGGTAATACCTGGTTGTTAAATGATTTAATGTAATACCTGGTTGTTAAATGATTTAAGGTAATACCTGGTTGTTAAATGATTTAAGGTAATACCTGGTTGTTAAGTGATTTAAGGTAATACCTGGTTGTTAAATGATTTAATGTAATACCTGGTTGTTAAATGATTTAAGGTAATACCTGGTTGTTAAATGATTTAAGGTAATACCTGGTTGTTAAATGATTTAAGGTAATACCTGGTTGTTAAATGATTTAAGGTAATACCTGGTTGTTAAATGATTTAAGGTAATACCTGGTTGTTAAGTGATTTAAGGTAATACCTGGTTGTTAAATGATTTAATGTAATACCTGGTTGCTAAATGATTTAAGGTAATACCTGGTTGTTAAATGATTTAAGGTAATACCTGGTTGTTAAATGATTTAATGTAATACCTGGTTGTTAAATGATTTAAGGTAATACCTGGTTGTTAAGTGATTTAAGGTAATACCTGGTTGTTAAATGATTTAATGTAATACCTGGTTGTTAAGTGATTTAAGGTAATACCTGGTTGTTAAATGATTTAAGGTAATACCTGGTTGTTAAATGATTCAATGTAATACCTGGTTGTTAAGTGATTGAAGGTAATACCTGGTTGTTAAATGATTTAAGGTAATACCTGGTTGTTAAGTGATTAAAGGTAATACCTGGTTGTTAAATGATTTAATGTAATACCTGGTAGTTAAATGATTTAAAGTAATACCTGGTTGTTAAGTGATTTAATGTAATACCTGGTTGTTAAGTGATTTAAGGTAATACCTGGTTGTTAAATGATTGAAGGTAATACCTGGTTGTTAAATGATTTAAGGTAATACCTGGTTGTTAAATGATTTAAGGTAATACCTGGTTGTTAAGTGATTTAAGGTAATACCTGGTTGTTAAATGATTTAATGTAATACCTGGTTGTTAAATGATTTAAGGTAATACCTGGTTGTTAAATGATTTAAGGTAATACCTGGTTGTTAAATGATTTAATGTAATACCTGGTTGTTAAATGATTTAAGGTAATACCTGGTTGTTAAATGATTTAAGGTAATACCTGGTTGTTAAATGATTTAAGGTAATACCTGGTTGTTAAATGATTTAATGTAATACCTGGTTGTTAAATGATTTAAGGTAATACCTGGTTGTTAAGTGATTTAAGGTAATACCTGGTTGTTAAATGATTTAATGTAATACCTGGTTGTTAAGTGATTTAAGGTAATACCTGGTTGTTAAATGATTTAAGGTAATACCTGGTTGCTAAATGATTTAAGGTAATACCTGGTTGTTAAATGATTTAATGTAATACCTGGTTGTTAAATGATTTAATGTAATACCTGGTTGTTCACTGATTTAAGGTAATACCTGGTTGTTAAATGATTCAATGTAATACCTGGTTGTTAAGTGATTTAAGGTAATACCTGGTTGTTAAATGATTTAAGGTAATACCTGGTTGTTAAGTGATTTAAGGTAATACCTGGTTGTTAAATGATTTAAGGTAATACCTGGTTGTTAAATGATTTAATGTAATACCTGGTTGTTAAGTGATTTAAGGTAATACCTGGTTGCTAAATGATTTAATGTAATACCTGGTTGTTAAGTGATTTAAGGTAATACCTGGTTGCTAAATGATTTAAGGTAATACCTGGTTGTTAAATGATTTAATGTAATACCTGGTTGTTAAATGATTTAATGTAATACCTGGTTGTTCACTGATTTAAGGTAATACCTGGTTGTTAAATGATTTAAGGTAATACCTGGTTGTTAAGTGATTTAAGGTAATACCTGGTTGTTAAATGATTTAATGTAATACCTGGTTGTTAAGTGATTTAAGGTAATACCTGGTTGTTAAATGATTTAAGGTAATACCTGGTTGTTAAATGATTTAATGTAATACCTGGTTGTTAAATGATTTAATGTAATACCTGGTTGTTAAATGATTTAAGGTAATACCTGGTTGTTAAATGATTTAAGGTAATACCTGGTTGTTAAGTGATTTAAGGTAATACCTGGTTGTTAAATGATTTAAGGTAATACCTGGTTGTTAAATGATTTAATGTAATACCTGGTTGTTAAATGATTCAATGTAATACCTGGTTGTTAAGTGATTTAAGGTAATACCTGGTTGTTAAATGATTTAATGTAATACCTGGTTGTTAAATGATTTAAGGTAATACCTGGTTGTTAAGTGATTTAAGGTAATACCTGGTTGTTAAATGATTTAATGTAATACCTGGTAGTTAAATGATTTAAGGTAATACCTGGTTGTTAAGTGATTTAAGGTAATACCTGGTTGTTAAATGATTTAAGGTAATACCTGGTTGTTAAATGATTTAAGGTAATACCTGGTTGTTAAATGATTTAAGGTAATACCTGGTTGTTAAATGATTTAAGGTAATACCTGGTTGTTAAATGATTTAATGTAATACCTGGTTGTTAAATGATTTAAGGTAATACCTGGTTGTTAAGTGATTTAAGGTAATACCTGGTTGTTAAATGATTTAATGTAATACCTGGTTGTTAAGTGATTTAAGGTAATACCTGGTTGTTAAATGATTTAAGGTAATACCTGGTTGTTAAATGATTCAATGTAATACCTGGTTGTTAAGTGATTGAAGGTAATACCTGGTTGTTAAATGATTTAAGGTAATACCTGGTTGTTAAGTGATTAAAGGTAATACCTGGTTGTTAAATGATTTAATGTAATACCTGGTAGTTAAATGATTTAAAGTAATACCTGGTTGTTAAGTGATTTAAGGTAATACCTGGTTGTTAAATGATTTAAGGTAATACCTGGTTGTTAAATGATTCAATGTAATACCTGGTTGTTAAGTGATTGAAGGTAATACCTGGTTGTTAAATGATTTAAGGTAATACCTGGTTGTTAAGTGATTAAAGGTAATACCTGGTTGTTAAATGATTTAATGTAATACCTGGTAGTTAAATGATTTAAAGTAATACCTGGTTGTTAAGTGATTTAATGTAATACCTGGTTGTTAAGTGATTTAAGGTAATACCTGGTTGTTAAATGATTGAAGGTAATACCTGGTTGTTAAATGATTTAAGGTAATACCTGGTTGTTAAATGATTTAAGGTAATACCTGGTTGTTAAGTGATTTAAGGTAATACCTGGTTGTTAAATGATTTAATGTAATACCTGGTTGTTAAATGATTTAAGGTAATACCTGGTTGTTAAATGATTTAAGGTAATACCTGGTTGTTAAATGATTTAATGTAATACCTGGTTGTTAAATGATTTAAGGTAATACCTGGTTGTTAAATGATTTAAGGTAATACCTGGTTGTTAAATGATTTAAGGTAATACCTGGTTGTTAAATGATTTAATGTAATACCTGGTTGTTAAATGATTTAAGGTAATACCTGGTTGTTAAGTGATTTAAGGTAATACCTGGTTGTTAAATGATTTAATGTAATACCTGGTTGTTAAGTGATTTAAGGTAATACCTGGTTGTTAAATGATTTAAGGTAATACCTGGTTGCTAAATGATTTAAGGTAATACCTGGTTGTTAAATGATTTAATGTAATACCTGGTTGTTAAATGATTTAATGTAATACCTGGTTGTTCACTGATTTAAGGTAATACCTGGTTGTTAAATGATTCAATGTAATACCTGGTTGTTAAGTGATTTAAGGTAATACCTGGTTGTTAAATGATTTAAGGTAATACCTGGTTGTTAAGTGATTTAAGGTAATACCTGGTTGTTAAATGATTTAAGGTAATACCTGGTTGTTAAATGATTTAATGTAATACCTGGTTGTTAAGTGATTTAAGGTAATACCTGGTTGCTAAATGATTTAATGTAATACCTGGTTGTTAAGTGATTTAAGGTAATACCTGGTTGCTAAATGATTTAAGGTAATACCTGGTTGTTAAATGATTTAATGTAATACCTGGTTGTTAAATGATTTAATGTAATACCTGGTTGTTCACTGATTTAAGGTAATACCTGGTTGTTAAATGATTTAAGGTAATACCTGGTTGTTAAGTGATTTAAGGTAATACCTGGTTGTTAAATGATTTAATGTAATACCTGGTTGTTAAGTGATTTAAGGTAATACCTGGTTGTTAAATGATTTAAGGTAATACCTGGTTGTTAAATGATTTAATGTAATACCTGGTTGTTAAATGATTTAATGTAATACCTGGTTGTTAAATGATTTAAGGTAATACCTGGTTGTTAAATGATTTAAGGTAATACCTGGTTGTTAAGTGATTTAAGGTAATACCTGGTTGTTAAATGATTTAAGGTAATACCTGGTTGTTAAATGATTTAATGTAATACCTGGTTGTTAAATGATTCAATGTAATACCTGGTTGTTAAGTGATTTAAGGTAATACCTGGTTGTTAAATGATTTAATGTAATACCTGGTTGTTAAATGATTTAAGGTAATACCTGGTTGTTAAGTGATTTAAGGTAATACCTGGTTGTTAAATGATTTAATGTAATACCTGGTAGTTAAATGATTTAAGGTAATACCTGGTTGTTAAGTGATTTAAGGTAATACCTGGTTGTTAAATGATTTAAGGTAATACCTGGTTGTTAAATGATTTAAGGTAATACCTGGTTGTTAAATGATTTAAGGTAATACCTGGTTGTTAAATGATTTAAGGTAATACCTGGTTGTTAAATGATTTAAGGTAATACCTGGTTGTTAAGTGATTTAAGGTAATACCTGGTTGTTAAATGATTTAATGTAATACCTGGTTGCTAAATGATTTAAGGTAATACCTGGTTGTTAAATGATTTAAGGTAATACCTGGTTGTTAAATGATTTAATGTAATACCTGGTTGTTAAATGATTTAAGGTAATACCTGGTTGTTAAGTGATTTAAGGTAATACCTGGTTGTTAAATGATTTAATGTAATACCTGGTTGTTAAGTGATTTAAGGTAATACCTGGTTGTTAAATGATTTAAGGTAATACCTGGTTGTTAAATGATTCAATGTAATACCTGGTTGTTAAGTGATTGAAGGTAATACCTGGTTGTTAAATGATTTAAGGTAATACCTGGTTGTTAAGTGATTTAAGGTAATACCTGGTTGTTAAATGATTTAATGTAATACCTGGTAGTTAAATGATTTAAGGTAATACCTGGTTGTTAAGTGATTTAATGTAATACCTGGTTGTTAAGTGATTTAAGGTAATACCTGGTTGTTAAATGATTGAAGGTAATACCTGGTTGTTAAATGATTTAAGGTAATACCTGGTTGTTAAATGATTTAAGGTAATACCTGGTTGTTAAGTGATTTAAGGTAATACCTGGTTGTTAAATGATTTAATGTAATACCTGGTTGTTAAATGATTTAAGGTAATACCTGGTTGTTAAATGATTTAAGGTAATACCTGGTTGTTAAATGATTTAATGTAATACCTGGTTGTTAAATGATTTAAGGTAATACCTGGTTGTTAAATGATTTAAGGTAATACCTGGTTGTTAAATGATTTAAGGTAATACCTGGTTGTTAAATGATTTAATGTAATACCTGGTTGTTAAATGATTTAAGGTAATACCTGGTTGTTAAGTGATTTAAGGTAATACCTGGTTGTTAAATGATTTAATGTAATACCTGGTTGTTAAGTGATTTAAGGTAATACCTGGTTGTTAAATGATTTAAGGTAATACCTGGTTGCTAAATGATTTAAGGTAATACCTGGTTGTTAAATGATTTAATGTAATACCTGGTTGTTAAATGATTTAATGTAATACCTGGTTGTTCACTGATTTAAGGTAATACCTGGTTGTTAAATGATTCAATGTAATACCTGGTTGTTAAGTGATTTAAGGTAATACCTGGTTGTTAAATGATTTAAGGTAATACCTGGTTGTTAAGTGATTTAAGGTAATACCTGGTTGTTAAATGATTTAAGGTAATACCTGGTTGTTAAATGATTTAATGTAATACCTGGTTGTTAAGTGATTTAAGGTAATACCTGGTTGCTAAATGATTTAATGTAATACCTGGTTGTTAAGTGATTTAAGGTAATACCTGGTTGCTAAATGATTTAAGGTAATACCTGGTTGTTAAATGATTTAATGTAATACCTGGTTGTTAAATGATTTAATGTAATACCTGGTTGTTCACTGATTTAAGGTAATACCTGGTTGTTAAATGATTTAAGGTAATACCTGGTTGTTAAGTGATTTAAGGTAATACCTGGTTGTTAAATGATTTAATGTAATACCTGGTTGTTAAGTGATTTAAGGTAATACCTGGTTGTTAAATGATTTAAGGTAATACCTGGTTGTTAAATGATTTAATGTAATACCTGGTTGTTAAATGATTTAATGTAATACCTGGTTGTTAAATGATTTAAGGTAATACCTGGTTGTTAAATGATTTAAGGTAATACCTGGTTGTTAAGTGATTTAAGGTAATACCTGGTTGTTAAATGATTTAAGGTAATACCTGGTTGTTAAATGATTTAATGTAATACCTGGTTGTTAAATGATTCAATGTAATACCTGGTTGTTAAGTGATTTAAGGTAATACCTGGTTGTTAAATGATTTAATGTAATACCTGGTTGTTAAATGATTTAAGGTAATACCTGGTTGTTAAGTGATTTAAGGTAATACCTGGTTGTTAAATGATTTAATGTAATACCTGGTAGTTAAATGATTTAAGGTAATACCTGGTTGTTAAGTGATTTAAGGTAATACCTGGTTGTTAAATGATTTAAGGTAATACCTGGTTGTTAAATGATTTAAGGTAATACCTGGTTGTTAAATGATTTAATGTAATACTTGGTTGTTAAATGATTTAAGGTAATACCTGGTTGTTAAATGATTTAATGTAATACTTGGTTGTTAAATGATTTAAGGTAATACCTGGTTGTTAAATGATTTAAGGTAACACCTGGTTGTTAAGTGATTTAAGGTAATACCTGGTTGTTAAATGATTTAAGGTAATACCTGGTTGTTAAATGATTTAAGGTAATACCTGGTTGTTAAATGATTTAATGTAATACCTGGTTGTTAAATGATTTAAGGTAATACCTGGTTGTTAAATGATTTAAGGTAATACCTGGTTGTTAAATGATTTAAGGTAATACCTGGTTGTTAAATGATTTAATGTAATACCTGGTTGTTAAATGATTTAAGGTAATACCTGGCAGTTAAATGATTTAAGGTAATACCTGGTTGTTAAATGATTTAAGGTAATACCTGGTTGTTAAATGATTTAAGGTAATACCTGGTTGTTAAATGATTTAAGGTAATACCTGGTTGTTAAATGATTTAAGGTAATACCTGGTAGTTAAATGATTTAAGGTAATACCTGGTTGTTAAATGATTTAATGTAATATCTGGTTGTTAAATGATTTAAGGTAATACCTGGCTGTTAAATGATTTAAGGTAATACCTGGTTGTTAAATGATTTACGGTAATACCTGGTTGTTAAATGATTTAAGGTAATACCTGGTTGTTAAATGATTTAATGTAATACATGGTTGTTAAATGATTTAATGTAATACCTGGTTGTTAAATGATTTAATGTAATACCTGGTTGTTAAATGATTTAAGGTAATACCTGGTTGTTAAATGATTTAAGGTAATACCTGGTTGTTAAATGATTTAAGGTAATACCTGGTTGTTAAATGATTTAATGTAATACCTGGTTGTTAAATGATTTAAGGTAATACCTGGTTGTTAAATGATTTAATGTAATACCTGGTAGTTAAATGATTTAAGGTAATACCTGGTTGTTAAGTGATTTAAGGTAATACCTGGTTGTTAAATGATTTAAGGTAATACCTGGTTGTTAAATGATTTAAGGTAATACCTGGTTGTTAAATGATTTAATGTAATACTTGGTTGTTAAATGATTTAAGGTAATACCTGGTTGTTAAATGATTTAATGTAATACTTGGTTGTTAAATGATTTAAGGTAATACCTGGTTGTTAAATGATTTAAGGTAATACCTGGTTGTTAAGTGATTTAAGGTAATACCTGGTTGTTAAATGATTTAAGGTAATACCTGGTTGTTAAATGATTTAAGGTAATACCTGGTTGTTAAATGATTTAATGTAATACCTGGTTGTTAAATGATTTAAGGTAATACCTGGTTGTTAAATGATTTAAGGTAATACCTGGTTGTTAAATGATTTAAGGTAATACCTGGTTGTTAAATGATTTAATGTAATACCTGGTTGTTAAATGATTTAAGGTAATACCTGGCAGTTAAATGATTTAAGGTAATACCTGGTTGTTAAATGATTTAAGGTAATACCTGGTTGTTAAATGATTTAAGGTAATACCTGGTTGTTAAATGATTTAAGGTAATACCTGGTTGTTAAATGATTTAAGGTAATACCTGGTAGTTAAATGATTTAAGGTAATACCTGGTTGTTAAATGATTTAATGTAATATCTGGTTGTTAAATGATTTAAGGTAATACCTGGCTGTTAAATGATTTAAGGTAATACCTGGTTGTTAAATGATTTACGGTAATACCTGGTTGTTAAATGATTTAAGGTAATACCTGGTTGTTAAATGATTTAATGTAATACATGGTTGTTAAATGATTTAATGTAATACCTGGTTGTTAAATGATTTAATGTAATACCTGGTTGTTAAATGATTTAAGGTAATACCTGGTTGTTAAATGATTTAAGGTAATACCTGGTTGTTAAATGATTTAAGGTAATACCTGGTTGTTAAATGATTTAATGTAATACCTGGTTGTTAAATGATTTAAGGTAATACCTGGTTGTTAAATGATTTAATGTAATACCTGGTTGTTAAATGATTTAAGGTAATACCTGGTTGTTAAATGATTTAAGGTAATACCTGTTTGTTAAATGATTTAATGTAATACCTGGTTGTTAAATGATTTAAGGTAATACCTGGTTGTGACATGATTTAAAGTAATACCTCATTGTTCGTTTATTGATATTGGCGGTAAAATATAAGAAAAATAATATTATCACACCATACCAAAGAAAGCAAAAAATGCAGTTCTGTTGTTAAAAGACACCAAACTATCTAGACTGGTGTTCTGTCGAAACAGTGCGTTACTGACAAGTCTGGCACTAGGTCTTTCGGAACTCGTCGGCTGGTAGGTATAGTCTTCATAGGCCGATGATATGTTATGCATCAGGCTTTCCCCTAAAATGTTAAATAAAACAAAATTACTTGCAGAGCACATTTATTGCTACAAAAAACTCGACAACATAACTACTCAGAATTTTATGAGGCACCGTTTTACCTTTTATCCCCTTTTTCATATCAAAACATTTCATATCAAAACATTTCTTATCAAAACATTTCTTGATATCAACAAATCAAAAATTTTTTTTTTTTAAAAGAGATATGTAATAGAAATACGGTGCTTCGTACAATTTGGGTGATATACTATGACAACTTAATTGTGTTAATCAATGCTTTGTTTTTGGCATAGAGGACGTGCCTTGTTTGCATTTGACAGCCTAATCTTCCTCTCAAAGACTCCTCACAATACAACCCTTCTAACTAGCATTATTTATTTCTTTTAAACTTCTTCTCGCCATAAATATAGCTGAAATATAACACCCACGATGTTAAGCAACAATCAATCAATCAACCAATCAATCAACCAACAAATCTGGAATAGACTACTATGACCAGTTAGAACTTCAACAGTCAATTCCTCCCAATCATCATACTACATGTGTTAGGCCAATGTTGGGTGTCACGGTGTATCTAGTTTTGATTGTACATTAGTCGCCTTTGATACGTGACAGTGTACATACACCATGTCCTAGACAGATAAAGAAGAAACAATACACGTTTTAGTTCACATGACAAATATGACATCATTCATGAGTCAGACCATGATGTTTTCTATGGTGTAAAACAATTATAACATCTACTTACTACAAGTATACATATGTCCTTAACCTTGACCCTGTATCACTATGTCCTGTATTCACAAGGTCATTTGTCGTTGTCTGAGAGACCAAATTAACATGTCATTGAAACTGTTGAGAAACATATTACCTTGGTCTGGGAGTAATACTCCCAACCTAGGTATTCTTATGAAATGTAAAATCAACTTCGCCATTAAACTTTTAAAACGTGATTAAAATAAGTTATGTAGTGAAAACATCTTATACTAGCTACCATTATTTTGTTATTAAGAGGGACATTGTTGAAATGTCAAGTGCCATCATAAGTACTTCAGTGCTTTCTTTGTTAACTACTTTTATTAATCATCTCAAGTACTTGAAATATACTTTAAACTGAAATCTTAATAGTTTTTCATATAAAAGGCATGTTCGACAGGTCACTGAACTTGTAAGTGCGATTGTTAAAATCACCACATAACTCTATCATGAGGAAGAGTGCCTGGTCATGTCTTTCTTCTGTATTATATTGTTTTTTCTGTAGTAACAGAAATTCTAAACAATTTCAATTTAATTACATGTTATATCAGTCAATGTATGGCTAAATGTAGAGGAGAGCTACCAGTAGTCCTTAGCTACATGTTATTCTCGTTAAATAAATACAGAATTAAATTAACAGTGTAATACAGCGAGCCTACTGACCAGCTGTTCCCCAACTTGGATATGCAAGGTTGTTGTACCACCCATCAAATCTTTGTATTGCCGAATCTTCACAGCAAACTGAAATTAGAAAAACAAAATAAATTGAAACTAACCATATATTATCTGTTTTCTTTATACAAATTTCAATATTACGAATCGACGTTGTTTGCAGAACGCAGTTTGCTCGATAGTGTGCAAGGATTAGCGTTATTCTCACATGTTAAAAAATCTGCATGACAGCATTATATATAAGTGGAGAGGTCTCGACTTATACAATTAGCACTCCGCATTTTTTGAAGTGGTTGACAAAGTGAAGAGAGTGAGCGGTCATGTATATACGTGTGGGAGGTGGATTGCTTCTGTGAATTTGTTAGAAATTGAAATGGTTCTTATGGAGTGGCTTTTTGTTATTTTTCAGTTTATTTTAAATTGACGATAAGTAGTGAAATAATTAGCATATTTGCCACTAATTATGATGAAGTTCCTACGTCCGATCTCAGATCGATAAAAATCAAAGACTATGCAAAACTGAAATTGTCTGCCTCCCTGCTAATCACACAGAATTAACTGAACAATTGCTGATTTGGCGTTAAACAACAATCACTCACTCACTCAAAGACATATGAGGGTGTCATCATAGAGGTCCGCACTTTCTCCAACACGTGACGATAGTAATTAGTAATTAGAAAGTAAAAGTAAAAAAAATTAAACTTACCAAAACATATCACAACTATAGAAATTAACTTGCTTAAAATGTCTCTCATGATCTAATTTTCTTGAATGTATGTCGTCCACTTGAAGCTTATATTGACCTGTGTAATATAAAATAATTGAAGACCTTTATTATAAGAGGAAACATCCTTTAGTTTTTGTAAATTGCGATAAGAAAAAAATAAGGGTACAGAAGCAATAGTAAAAAGGGACCGATCATTAAATTTTTAAGGAGGGGCTATGTCCTCCATGTCAGATTATTTTTCTCTCATGAAACAAAAATAAGTTTATTTTATTTCAAACTTTACCAAGCAATTTTTTTATGAAAACTGCAGATTGATATTTTTTTGCTGCCTCTTTTCAATTAATTTTTATTTCTATAAAATTTGGCAACAGAAATTTAAAAATAGACATAGCTCGTCCTTTTATTAGTTAAATAATTTGTCCCTTAATCTATCTGGAGCTTTGATATCACTTTAAGCGACGAAGGGTCTCGCATCACCCAATGAAAGAACTCTCATTCTTCCGTAAATGGCCGTTTTCGGGTGGAGACGACCGAAGTAAGACGAGTTCACGTGCACTCGTCTTTACTCGTTGTGACATCCAATCAGAACGACTCTAACAAGAAAAAAATCGTTTAAATATATATCCAAAGCCGGGAATGTCACATTATATACCCTGTCTGATAGCTGAATAACAGATATATTACGGATTTAACCATTGTTTTTGTTTTCAAATACAGACTCCAACCGTATTAAATATATTTGTGTCTTTTATTTTCATTTTTTCGTATTTCTAGATGTCCTTTTCCGTACCTTTGACGTCATTCTTCAATGACGTCAAAATATGTTTCACATCATATTTCATGTATGGGGTGTCTCATGAAGGAAAATACTGTACTTTCAATAAAATGTTAGTGAGAAAAGCTCAAATTTTATATCAGTAGAAAGCTACTTAGTTTATTATAATAAGTCGGTGTCACAAAAGTCTATTTTATGTGATGTGTATTTCATAACGCTCAATGATATTGATCTGATAATTTATGCAAATTAGTTACTGATCAATGGCGGAGGTCTCTAGGAGTTTGCGATAGTGAAAGTTGTTGGTTTACGGAAGAAATAGGTACTTACATGCGTTGTTGGGAAAGCCCGGGTGATCTTCCACTCGTGATAGAAATGTTTGTGTCTTTTCGCTCGTTTCGCTGCGCTCCACTCGCGAAAAGACATAAAATTTCTATCACGAGTGGAAGATCACCCGGTCTTTCCCAAGAACGTATGTCAGAACCTATTAATCTATACAGAAAGGCACTGTGCTAATTTTGGACAAATGGTTATTATTGTAATATTTATTAATTGAGAATTACAACATGCATAGCCAAGAGAAAACAAAAAAACCTCAAACAAAAACAAGAAAAACAACATGCATAGCCAAGAGAAAACAAAAAAAACCTCAAACAAAAACAAGAAATACAACATGTATAGCCAAGAGAAAACAAGAAAACCTCAAACAAAAACAAGAAAAACAACATGCATAGCCAAGAGAAAACAAAAAAACCTCAAACAAAAACAAGAAATACAACATGTATAGCCAAGAGAAAACAAAAAAACCTCAAACAAAAACAAGAAAAACAACATGCATAGCCAAGAGAAAACAAAAAAACCTCAAACAAAAACAAGAAATACAACATGTATAGCCAAGAGAAAACAAAAAAACCTCAAACAAAAACAAGAAAAACAACATGCATAGCCAAGAGAAAACAAAAAAACCTCAAACAAAAACAAGAAATACAACATGTATAGCCAAGAGAAAACAAAAAAACCTCAAACAAAAACAAGAAATACAACATGTATAGCCAAGAGAAAACAAAAAAACCTCAAACAAAAACAAGAAAAACAACATGTATAGCCAAGAGAAAACAAAAAAACCTCAAACAAAAACAAGAAATACAACATGTATAGCCAAGAGAAAACAAAAAAACCTCAAACAAAAACAAGAAAAACAACATGTATAGCCAAGAGAAAACAAAAAAACCTCAAACAAAAACAAGAAATACAACATGTATAGCCAAGAGAAAACAAAAAAACCTCAAACAAAAACAAGAAAAACAACATGCATAGCCAAGAGAAAACAAAAAAACCTCAAACAAAAACAAGAAATACAACATGTATAGCCAAGAGAAAACAAAAAAACCTCAAACAAAAACAAGAAATACAACATGTATAGCCAAGAGAAAACAAAAAACCTCAAACAAAAACAAGAAAAACAACATGTATAGCCAAGAGAAAACAAAAAAACCTCAAACAAAAACAAGAAATACAACATGTATAGCCAAGAGAAAACAAAAAAACCTCAAACAAAAACAAGAAAAACAACATGTATAGCCAAGAGAAAACAAAAAAACCTCAAACAAAAACAAGAAATACAACATGTATAGCCAAGAGAAAACAAAAAAACCTCAAACAAAAACAAGAAATACAACATGTATAGCCAAGAGAAAACAAAAAAACCTCAAACAAAAACAAGAAATACAACATGTATAGCCAAGAGAAAACAAAAAAACCTCAAACAAAAACAAGAAATACAACATGTATAGCCAAGAGAAAACAAAAAAACCTCAAGCAAAAACAAGAAATACAACATGTATAGCCAAGAGAAAACAAAAAAACCTCAAACAAAAACAAGAAATACAACATGTATAGCCAAGAGAAAACAAAAAAACCTCAAACAAAAACAAGAAATACAACATGTATAGCCAAGAGAAAACAAAAAAACCTCAAACAAAAACAAGAAAAACAACATGCATAGCCAAGAGAAAACAAAAAAACCTCAAACAAAAACAAGAAAAACAACATGTATAGTCAAGAGAAAACAAAAAAACCTCAAACAAAAACAAGAATTACAACATGTATAGCCAAGAGAAAACAAAAAAACCTCAAACAAAAACAAGAAATACAACATGTATAGCCAAGAGAAAACAAAAAAACCTCAAACAAAAACAAGAATTACAACATGTATAGCCAAGAGAAAACAAAAAAACCTCAAACAAAAACAAGAAAAACAACATGCATAGCCAAGAGAAAACAAAAAAAACCTCAAACAAAAACAAGAAATACAACATGTATAGCCAAGAGAAAACAAAAAAACCTCAAACAAAAACAAGAAAAACAACATGTATAGCCAAGAGAAAACAAAAAAACCTCAAACAAAAACAAGAAATACAACATGTATAGCCAAGAGAAAACAAAAAAACCTCAAACAAAAACAAGAATTACAACATGTATAGCCAAGAGAAAACAAAAAAACCTCAAACAAAAACAAGAAATACAACATGTATAGCCAAGAGAAAACAAAAAAACCTCAAACAAAAACAAGAAATACAACATGTATAGCCAAGAGAAAACAAAAAAACCTCAAACAAAAACAAGAAATACAACATGTATAGCCAAGAGAAAACAAAAAAACCTCAAACAAAAACAAGAAATACAACATGCAAAGCCAAGAGAAAACAAAAAAACCTCAAACAAAAACAAGAAATACAACATGTATAGCCAAGAGAAAACAAAAAAACCTCAAACAAAAACAAGAAATACAACATGTATAGCCAAGAGAAAACAAAAAAACCTCAAACAAAAACAAGAAATACAACATGCATAGCCAAGAGAAAACAAAAAAACCTCAAACAAAAACAAGAAATACAACATGTATAGCCAAGAGAAAACAAAAAAACCTCAAACAAAAACAAGAAAAACAAGGAAAAGAAAAGCAAAAAAAAAGAAAAAAAAAAAGAGAAAAAAACCTACAAAATTTTCCCGAATAAACTGATGCTTAAAAGCAGCTACCAAAGGAGAGGTGTCTGACTATGATGTTGAGACACTGGGAGGTCGTTTTAATTAGCATCACCCTTATCCTAATATTACAATATGCGTCGATTTTAACTTTTTTAGATTAATTTAATTTCGTTTCATGTGGACACATATAGCATACTAATGGCACAGACAAGTAATTATGCTAACAAGGATTCATTAGGCAATGTGGTGGAAACAAATTATTGCATTTATGTTTGATTGATGTTATTAAATCTGAAACATGCACTTTACTGGTGCAAGACCTTATTATAGTTCTTCTGGAATAAATTAAAAATTTTCATTCTAAATTTTCCCACTTAAAAATTTTGAATAATGTGAACCCGGAAGAATAATTAACGATAAAATAAATTAAAATTGAATTTTAATATTAAAAAAAAACCAAGAACTACAATGCTTTTCGACTCAAACATTTTGAATAATGTGAACTACCATTGTTCTGTTATGGTTTATGAGAATATAGATCTTGTCTTGTCTTGTCTTGAAGAATAATTGAAGATAAAAGAAATTAAAGTTGAATTTTAATATTTAAAAAACAGAATTACAATTCTTCATGTAACACGATTATGTAACATTTCCAGGTTTGCATTCCAAATTAATAGGTTAATTTATTATTGTCATAATTCATCTAGAAAGATGTAATCTGATTAAAATCACAGCTCTCACGTTCTCTCCTTTACTGATGTAACGCGGGAGACGACAAAAGGGGCAAGTGAGAGAGATATGATTTTAATGAGACTGAGATGGTTTTGTTTATGGGGTGCAACGCCAATTTCAACAATATTTCCGTTATATCTTGGCGGTCAGTTTTATTGGTGGAGTACCCGGAGAAACCCACTGACCTGTCTCAAGTCACTGACAAACTTTATCACATAATGTTGTATCGAGTAGACCTCGCCTAAGCGGGATTCGAGCTCTTAATATTAGACGTGATAGGCACTGATTGCCTAGGTAGTTATAAATCCAACTACCATACGATCACGACCACGACGGCGTCTGGAGAAAGGGGGATATATTATTTTAATGAGATTGAGAAAGAAATAGTGTTGGAAAATATTTAATCTTTAATAATACTATAATTATATTGTTTTTAGATTAAGCCAACATGCTTGTGAAAAGGATGGAAATACTGTTTAACGTTAAGGGTAAAGCACCTATTTCTATTTTTGATTACGACAGTTTCTATTTTTCAGACAGTTTCTGTTTTTCCGACAGTTACTATTTTTCCGACAGTTTCTATTTTTCCGACAGTTTGTATTTTTTGTTTTTCATTTCATTCTCACTGCCGTTTTTTAAAGCCAGTTTATAAATTTGGATTTTTGTAGTTTTTTCGAGCTAAGGTTATAGGAATGGCATAGTAGGTTCATCACCACCCTCTGCTAATTGAGTTAATTAATATTCCCTTTAACTCAGTTGATAGAGCGTTAGATGATGGTGTGAGAAGTACCACCATCAGTTAGTGTCAAAGTTTATCATATGGCTGCCATTGCCAAAATGCGTTCTGGTTTAGTGAATTTTCAAATATATTCCTGTCAGAAACTACACCGTGTGCAGAATTCTTACATTGTGTGAATGATCCTTGGATGATACGGTACACAATTTGTGAACCTTTCTGGAGTATTTTGATATTAAATTGTCCAATTTCTCAACTTTTTCATTTTTTCTGTTAGAGTTATCTCTCTTTGAATATTTATTTTGGCAAAAAGGTTTACAAAAAGAAAGCTGGGTTTGGAGGGAAAATCTTATTTTTTGTCAATTACATATTTTTTTTATATATACATAGTTGAACTTATTTTCGTCCTGAATATTTATGAATAATTTAACACTGGACGTAAAGCAACCAACAATTAACAATCATCACCAAGAAGAGTTTGAAGATACCAAAGGGGTAATCAGAAGATACCAAAGGGGTAATCAGAAGATACCAAAGGGGTAATCAGAAGATACCAAAGGGGGGTAATCAGGGGTAATCAGAATCAAAAACCGTAGAACAGACAACACAATGACCAAGAGTTTGAAGATACCAAAGGGGTAATCAGAATAAAAAACTGTAAATCACAGAACAGACAACACAATGGTCAAAAGAAAAAGGACATGAGGACAAACAACGATCTACAACACATACACATAAAATTAAAGATCCAGCTACAGGAACCACACTAAAAACCGAGTGTTAAGTCAGATGTTCCGGAAGGGTAGTCATTTCCTGCTCCACTAGTGGGAAGTATGACATCTTACCTGAAAGAGGCAACAAATTAATAATCAGACCGCTAGTTTTCAACAAGAAATGTTGGTAAGTTTTGAAGAAAAAATATGCATGGATATTTTGCACGTCTACAAATCTTATCTGTGTTTTGCTTGGTGTGAAAAAAAAATCTGGCTCGAAAAATAAATTGCACCTTCCTCCTCTAAAAGTGAATAGGTCTGTCCCTTTTACATTTGACATTAACATAAGATACACAATAGTAAAAGATTTAAATAGATTAGTTATATATGGTTATGGTGTTTAACGCCACTTTCAACAATATTTCAGTTATATCGTGGCGGTCAGTTTTATTGGTGGAGGAAACCGGAGTATCCAGAGAAAACCACTGACCTGCCACAAGTCACTGACAAACTTTATTGAATAATGTTGTATCGAGTACACCTCGCCATGAACGGGGTTCGAACTCATGACTTTTGTGGTGATAGACACTGATGATTACCATGGTTACCACTAATTAGATAATCATGTTATATGTATAAATGCAAATAGGCAGCCATTTTTTTTTTTATAGAACTTAAGATTTATTCGGTCATACGTCAAATATGAAATTAAAGTCATGACATAGGTCAAATATGAAATTGAAGTCATAAATGTCAATATATGCATGTAAGTTTTGAAAGATGTTCAAGATTTATTAATCTAAGACGTCATTCAAAATGTTCAATATTATCATGAGTCACTTCAAGTATGACATTTTCTTTTGTGTAAAAATACCTAGATATATTAATTCTTCAAGGAACAATTTATATTGGTTTGGTTTGGTTTATGCTGTTTAACATCACTTTCAACAACATTTCAGTTATATCGTGGCGGTCAGTTTTATTGGTGGAGGAAACCGGAGTAGCCAGAGAAAACCACTGACCTGTCGCAAGTTACTGACAAATTTTGGAAATACTTAGTATTATGTCCCAGGTCTTTTGACCGATTGTGTGTTTTGACGGCGATTGTTTTAAAAAGAAATTGTACACCAATATTTGACATATTTAGATTTATACATTGTATATTAATAAAACAAATAATGTCTGTAAAACTAGTTTTTGTGGCGGCGATCGTATGGTTGTTAGATTAACATTTAGGTGTACAATCACAATAGCGGTTTTAATGATAAGTTTGCTCGCTTCAAGTGTGTTTGTGGTTATGTTATGTTGTTTAACGACACTTACTTTCTTAACCCAATCCCTATATGTGTGGTGGGGGCTACTATTATTGTTACAAGTCGCTACTTGACAAGAACTACTTTCATGACGACATCCTCACAGAGACAACACAAATGAGGGAGGGGGACTACCGATATTGTAACAATATGTCGTTACTTGATAAGGTCTAATTGCATGACGACCTCATCACAGAGACATCCCACTTGGGGGGGGGGGGGGGGGGGGGGGGGGGGGGGGGGAGGGGTTACTGTGTGCGCTATACAACATATCGTTTCTTGACAAGGTCTACTTTCATATATGTAACGATCCCATCACAGATCACAGAGACATCGCATATGGAGTGGGGGAGGGGAGGGGGGGGGGGGGGGGGGGGGTTACTGTACGTATGTTACAACAAATCGTTACTTGACAAGGTCTACTTTCATATATATAACGATCCCATCACAGAGACATCACATATGGAGTGGGGGAGGGGAGGGGGGGGGGGGGGGGGGGTACTGTACGTGTGTTACAACAAATCGTTACTTGACAAGGTCTACTTTCACATATATAACGATCCCATCACAGAGACATCACATATGGAGTGGGGGAGGGGAAGGGGGGGGGGGGGGTACTGTACGTGTGTTACAACAAATCGTTACTTGACAAGGTCTACTTTCATATATATAACGATCCCATCACAGAGACATCACATATGGAGTGGGGGGAAGGGGTTACTGTGTGTGTTACAACAAATCGTTACTTGACAATGTCTACTTTCATGACAATCTCCTCACAGAAACATAAACCGGATGTAATACTTGTCACCTGTAACCAGATGTTTGATGTAGTAATGCTATAAAATATGTAATTGTGCATCAAAGAGGTCACATAGGGTCAAGGATCAATTGTCGTACGTGCTTCACTGAACAAAGCGAAATATAGAGGTCGGTCGAATGTAGTGTTTAAGGAAGATTTACATCAGTTCGATAAAATATAATGTTTCGGTTTTATGTCAGACCTAGACACTTTTTTCTCTTCTTCTTCTTCTTCGTTATAGTATATAAACTCATTCAGAGTACTCAATACTTTTGTGTTTGCGCATGCGCGGAATAATATAAATATTTACAAATTACAAAATGCCAAAGTTTAGGTGAATATATACAAGTGCTCGGATAAAAACAATTTGTCCTTCAATTTAGGCTGCTATACAGGCTCTGAAAGCATCACATGTAGATGCTTTCACGGTGGCGTCCGGTAGTAGGTTCCACTGTACAACAGTTCGTGGGAAGAACGAATATTTGAAATATTCGTGTCTGGTGCTGAATAACTGGAAGGATAAGCTGTTACTGTGTCTGGAAGGCCTGTTCAGTCGAATTAAGTATTGTTGCACTGGAATGGCAACTAAGCCATTAACTGCCTTATAAAGTAGATATAGTCTGGTGTTCATACGTCTTTCTTCTAGTGGTTGCCATTTTAGATTTTCTAGCATAGTTGTTACACTAGAGCTGTAATCATAGTTGTTATACACATATCTGGCTGCTCTTCTCTGGACTCTTTCTATTTTGTCTATGTTCTCTTTGGTATATGGGTCCCAGACGGCTGAACTGTATTCTACTTTTGATCTTATTAAAGTATTAACAGCCATTGCTTTGGTATGTTGTGGTGCTTTCTTGATGTTCCTTCTTAGCATGCCCTGGGCTTGATTTGCGCTCGCTTTGTGTTTTTCCGATTTAAAGTAAACAATTAAAAACCCAATCAAATTTACTTATTTATTTATCATCCATAATTGTAAGAATATTGATTCGACTTCATTGTTTTCAAAATCAGACGATATGTTTCCATAATCTCCTGATGCATCCAGCACCTACCACTTCCACTCATTGACACCATTCAATTTGTTTCTACTTATATTTGTTCATTTGGCCCCATCGTATATCTTCTTTAAGTATAACATATTATTATATACAGATAGGTGTGAATTATGGGGATTTATCCGTGAAATAAATTCCGATATCTCACATGTGAAATATCATTTTTTTTTCCGCCGGAACTAGTTTTACACAACTATAGGGGTGGTGCTTACGTCCCTTGTAGTGTTATGGTGAATACACATGCGATTGTAAACTGAAAAAATTCCGCGAAATGTTATTGACGACTCTGGCACCAACCAACATGACGTCACTGACGTCATATGAAGACTTCCAGTTTGAAATGTAAAGATTAGACGTTATTTGGCTTCATGTACGCTTCAAATTTGATACGATTTAACTAAAATAAGTGTTCAAGGTAAGCATTTTAATTATTTTTGTGTATTGTTGTAAATATGACATGTAGAATTTCACATGTTCAAGATGGCAGATCCTTCCAGCTGAACCCCTTAATATCATTGTTCGTAGATTTATACGCGTGGAATGAAATATACAAATAAAAAGAATAATATATAAGAACTTTTGAAAGTCTATATAATCAACAGTATAACTAAATCATACATTTTAAATATCAAAATAAGACCACTCGCGACCGAATACGCATTAATGATTAAACTCGTGGACGCCCACTCGTTTAATCCTTCTGCGTGCTTCGGTCACTCGTGGTCTTATTTTGATATTCAAAATCTACGATTAGTTATACTATATTTCTATACTGTTTATACCGCCAGGAATTTATTTTGTTTTATTCTTTTTTTCGGTTGGAATATATAGAAAACATGCCATATATGTTCCAGTCGGAAGAAGAGCTGTGGCAGAAATTATAGCTCATCACATATGATATCCCCGTGTGACAATAAGTTGACCAGTCATTGGATATTGTTTGATTATATTTTTCATGTTTGAAAAGTAAATATTTTTTCTTTTTAATTATGTTCCTCGTCTATTCTTGCTCACATGTGTAAAGTTCCATGGAAAAAAGATCGATAATGATGACACACTGACCCATATTTGTGTACTACCCTGTTTCCAAATGGCGCGTATTACGTCACATAAGGCCGGTCAGTGGTAAATAAATCACGTGATTTTGTCATAGGCCAACCAAACTTAAAAAGTAAACCAGATTAACAAAGAATAGTATTTGAGCTTTTTCTGTGTAATTGTTTTGTCTGACAAATTTCAAAAGATGTTTTTTTTTAATAGTTTGAAATTGAAGTATTAAAAATTAATTATTTGATGCAAACATTGAACTTGCTTACCCATGTAATAGAATATTTATTCCAGTGAATTTGGTGTTTTTTGTTTTTGTCAATGCAATATATTAGACTGACTACAGACTGCCATATTTTTGTAAAGCAATTAATGACTGAATTCTGTTTATTTCAATCACATTTATTATCACAGAGTGGTAACAATGCAGTTTTGTTGATGCTATTTGTAATAATGACAGGTTCCACCCCCCAAATAATCTCATTTTTCTGTCTGGTTTAATTTAATTTTCTGTTCAATTTATGCTATAAAATTTGATTATTGCTGTTAAATTAATTCTTTTTCTATCTTCTCTGTGAATGAAGATCATTTCACTACCCCAAAAAAGTGAGGGGTATATTTGTTATTAAAGCAGCAGTGGAAATGCTAAATAATCTGCCATTTTGTGACTAATGGAGAGCACTTGTATGTATTTTCCCGGTAGAATCAGCCATTTTCTAGAAAATGGTGGAATCTGAATGATCAATCGTCATATTTTCAAAGTATTTTAAAATACAATTTGCTTGGCCTACATTCCAGAAAAGCCCATGATCTGTGAAGACGATTACATCAACAAACCGGAAAGGTAAAAATGCTTGGGAAATACCATCGCTTAAAACATGTTTAACAAGCATAATGATCAGGAAAAAAAGACATTAGTAAAAAGGATCTTTTTTACTTGCATGGAATTTATTCAATTCAATTTTATCTGTTTTAATCTCATCTTGTAATTTTGAAGTTTAAAAGAATTCCCTCTGTGTTTATGTACGCTATGGATATACAGAATGACGTAATCGGTCTCGCGCTGCGCGAGAATTATAAATCAAAACAAGTAACCGACTTTATAGCATGGCCGAGCAGATATTTATCATTTTGTAAAAAAAATTCACGCCACGATATATTTGAAATACTGCTAAAGTTGGCGTTAAACGCCAATCAATCATATATTTATCAAAGTTTTGTAATGCTTGGGTTTTTAAACTGTTTTGATGTGTGATATTATTTTCAATTTTATTGCAATTTTATTACACATTTCATAGTTCAGAAAACGCATGCAGAAAGAGATGCGAATGACGAAGGTTGTTTCTTTTCAATTTAATTGTAAAAACAATCCAAAAATACTTTGCACGCCCATATAATCCCGAATATCGTTAAAATATCACTTAAAATGGTCGAAATGAATTTTTGTCCAGGAAGCAAAAATTCAATTATAGGAAAAACCCCGAGAAAACCGCAAGATATGACAGAATTATCAACGAATGCATTATGTCACTTTTACAAAGTTTCATTGATAAAAAACGGGTTAATGTTTCATAAATATCATTTATTGAACCCATTGCAAGTTTTCATGCGATACAAAACATTACCAAAATGAGCTTGAATTAATTGATATGAACCCAAAAATCTAACAACTATCTTATCTTTTATCTGTGGCAAGAATTTGTATAGTATACTATTTAAATCTTGTGTGGTTCTCTGTCTGTGGTTATTAATAAATACCTAAAAAACCGCAATTGAAAAAAAAAATATTGTGGTTTCTTGCTTCGATGCGTCGTCTATTTAAATTTGATCAGCCAATTTCTGTAATTGGTATTCTGCCAATCAAGGCACACCTCCTATTAGCATGAAGAATCTTATTAACTATCCTCCACCACGTAATAAATATACAATCCACCTCCACTTAATATTAGGTTATTATTTACACGATAGTGACTAGAGTCTATCACGACATAAAATATATTACTATAAAATCTAAAATACTAAAAATAATGAATTACGTGAACCTTGTGTACACCAAGACCAAGATTGATTGTAATCTGCTTATGATATTACTGACTATTTGCTGTTAATTTATTCAATAATTTAAATCTATGTAGATTTTAGCGAAGCATAGCGTTTATTATGCAGGGCATACAAAAGTTGACGACAGATAGGTTCCAGACTGTTACTGATAGAATCAGTTAATTTTGTATCTTCATCACCAGCCACATATGCAAAGGAGTTAATGATTATTTGTAGCAGATCTATTTTTCCGCCTAATTTCTGTTCGGCAAATATACTGCTCACCTCCTGTATTATTTTATTTAAGATTGGAGTTCTAGTTTCTTCTAATTTTTCACATACTATTAGAAAATGAGTAGTTGTTTCCTCGGATTTTTTACATAAGAGGCAAATTGGACTTGTTGATTTCTTTGAAAATGCAGATTTATCAGATTGTAGTATATAAGATGAAGGGGGGGTTATGGTTTTTCGTTTCGTTCAGAAATTTTGTTTCGGACAACACGAGAGTTAGAATATTTATTTTCTTTGTCGCGCAAAACGCGAATTTTTTTTCCAGAATTTCACATTTGATTATATGACAAAAACTCTGAATCAGATCATTTTTTTTCCCTCCATCAAAATCAGAATATTTTTTTCAGCAACATTGGGAATCAGAATATTTTTTTAGAAACCATAACCCCCCCCCCCCCCCCCCCCCCCTTTCAAGTCAAATGGTCGTTCCCTAATTTCCTGTTACAATTTTAAGACGTATTGGTATTCTTGCGATGTCCCTTATATTATAGGTAGTTGATTTTGCTAGTGGATGAACTTTTCCAAACGTCAGGTGCTTGTCCATAAATTTCAGACTTTTATATAATTTGGCTTCTTCTAAAAGTCTTGATTTCCAATAAGTATAATTTTTTGCTTTAATCATCTTTTTCCATTGGTTTTTTGATAGAGGATTTTCTAGATAATTATATATCTTGAGAATATCATATTTCAGGCAGAGCTCTTTTATTTCGATACACCAACTGTGGCTCTCATGGGATTTTATTGTGAGCTGCCTTTCTGCAAGCTTCCATTCGATAGACGACTTTTTTGCTCTTGTTATGTTGCCATATAGTGTTATAACTTTAATATGCATTTCTGCTTCTATAGGGAGAGTCCCAGCTAGAATGAAAACTGCCGGATCAGCTACATTAATATATAGCGACAGAATTTGTGTTATCCATTTTTTATATTGCCTATTAAAATTCACGAATATAGCAAGATAGCATTTTCATTAGATTATCCATATAGATGAGGTATGACATGGTTGGGCAAGCACAACTGGTGTGTCTGTCAACTATTGTAATATGAATTACAAGATCTGATAAAGTCAAATGGGTTTATATATAAAACGCGTATAAAACATGACCCCCCGGTGTTATTACGATTATTATAATAAAAACTAGTCTGTTTGTACAATACTTATTTTTATTTATCTTGGCATATTCTTATACTCATTTTTATACATACCGGCAAGAACCTATCTTATATACGTCCTTGATACCGGTATATAATTTTTTGTTGTTGCTCCACTGACTCACTATATCTGTCCATACAACCAAACCGTTACTCGTTTGATTCATAAAAATCTCCCCCTACAGCCCCCACCCCCCCCCCCCCCCCTCTCAAACTGGAACTCAATCGACACATCAAATCTGTCTCTACTCCCAAAACTATAACGTGAAAGATCCAATAAATCTTCCCCTATGTCCAAACTTTTATTGAACAACTTACCAAAGCTGCCTGTACCCCCAAAACTATAACTCGACCTACCCCAAACCGGTACTTGACTGCCAATAGACCTAAAATATTACTGTTACTCAACACACACACCAACTATTTCCCTACCCCCACTTGTTCGTGTTACTATGAAGTTTCATAGTAATCAACTTTAATATCATACACCGAAAGTATTTAAATTATTTTATTGAATCAACAAATACATGTACCTTAGGGAACGACCATATAACTTGAAAGGGGGGGGGGGGGGGTATGTTTTTTTTTCTAAAAAAATATTCCGGTTCCCAATGTTGCTGAAAAAAATATTCTGATTTTGGTGGTGGAAAAAAAAATAATCTGATTCAGAGTTTTTGTCATATAACCTAATGTTAAATTCTGGAAAAAAAATTCGCGCTTAGCGCGACAAAAAAAATTTATATTCTGAACGAAACGAAAAATCATAACCACCCCCCCACCCCTTTCAAGTTAAATGGACGGTCCCTTAAAAAAGGGGAAAGACAAAATTCAGTAATGATTTCATTATGACGTGTGGATATTTAGAGGTAATAATGATATGAGTGACATTTAATTGTTAGCAATAATAAGTAATATATACTTGTCTGTAGCCAATGGCTATGTATGACAATATAATGTCCATTTCAGAGATTAGGTCTTGATTTTATACTGATCAGAAAAAGGTAGTCACAAAACAGTGATTTGTTTTACACAGGCGCTTGTAGCATGGAATTACCCCCTCCCCATATTTGTAAACTCATGTGTGAGGTCATGTGTACATATTCATTTTCAATTAGCAATTCTTTATCATTTCATATATATTTTCCTTTATTTAAACATTTTCGTGTACATATCTGTACAATCTTATGGTGACAAAAACTTGCATGTGCCAGCTCTTTACTCTTATATGTAAGCTACTGTTACGATAAGATTGAACGGATATGCTAACGAACACGTTAAATAAAGAAAAAAGAGAGGACATATGTTTTATACTAGAAATAAATATGCAAACAAGAAGTTGAAAAAGGGGGAGTGGAGGCAATTCCAGGCCACAAGCACCTGTAATATTTTATAATAAAAATTCTAACATGACCTCACTCTTTCCTTTGTCAAAAAAAACCCAGAATTATTTCTTCGTATTATCTCATTAGCACACGCGCCGATGAATGTGACTGACGTTTCCATTGGCAGCATAAATTGTGACCCGAATAATGCCGATAGAGGGCACAGTATTATTCGAGTTACATAAATTGTGTGCGACATTTTCCGCAAGCGTATGTATAAATTACCGTCATCCAATCAAAGTATATTACCGTATTTGTACTCTTAGACATATCAGAATCGAAATAAATCATGGAAGCCAGAATGTGTTTTGAGCTTTAACATGGATTGGCCGATATTAGTAAATGTTATCCCTCGCTTCTGGCTCGGGATAAAATACTAATATCCACCAATCCATGTTAAAACTCCTAACACATTCTGGCTTCCATGATTTATTTCTTAAATAACTACAAATTACATGTACATGTATATAGGATATCTATAATATCTGTGTATTATCAGATAGGAAATGGGGATATCTATAATATCTGTATATTATCAGATAGGACATGTGGATATCTATAATATCTGTATATTATCAGATAGGAAATATGGATATCTATAATATCTGTGTATTATCAGATAGGAAATGGGGATATCTATAATATCTGTATATTATCAGATATGAAATATGGATATCTCTAATATCTGTATATTATCATATAGGAAATGGGGATATCTATAATATCTGTATATTATCAGATAGGAAATGTGGATATCTATAATATTTGTATATTATCAGAGAGGAAATATGGATATCTATAATATCTGTGTATTATCAGATAGCAAATGGGGATATCTATAATATCTGTATATTATCATATAGGAAATGGGGATATCTATAATATCTGTATATTATCAGATAGGAAATGTGGATATCTATAATAGCTGTATATTATCATATAGGAAATGGGGATATCTATATTATATGTATATTATCAGACAGGAAATGTGGATATCTATAATATCTGTATATTATCATAAAGGAAGTGGGGATATCTATAATATCTGTATATCACCAGATAGGAAATATGGATTTCTATAATATCTGTATATTATCAGACAGGAAATGTGGATATCTATAATATCAGAGGGAAAATATGGATATCTATAATATCTGTATATTATCAGATAGGGAATGGGGATATCTATAATATCTGTATATCACCAGATAGGAAATATGGATATCTATAATATCTGTATATTATCAGACAGGAAATGTGGATATCTATAATATCTGTATATTATCAAGTAGGAAATGTGGATATCTATAATATATTTATATTATCAGATAGGGAATGAGGATATCTATAACATCTGTATATTTTCAAATAGGAAATGAGGATATCTATAATATCTGTATATTATCAGATATATCAATAATATATGTATATTATCAGATAAGAAGTGTGGATATCTATAATATCTGTATATTATCAGATAGGAAATGGGGATATTTATAATATCTGTATATTATCAGTTAGAAAATGGGGATATCTATAATATCTGTATATTATCAGATAGGAAATGGGGATATCCATAATATCTGTATATTATCAGATAGGAAATGGGGATATCTATAATATCTGTATATTATCAGAGAGGACATGTGGATATCAATAACATCTGTATATTATCAGATAGGAAATGGGGATATCCATAATATCTGTATATTATCAGATAGGAAATAGGGATTTCTATAATATCTGTATATTATCAGATAGGAAATGGGGATATCTATAATATCTGTATATCACCAGATAGGAAATGGGGATATCTATAATATCTGTATATAATCAGATAGGAAATGGGGATATCTATAATATCTGTATATCACCAGATAAGAAATGTGGATATCCATAATATTTGTATATTATCAGATAGGAAATGGGGATATCTATAATATCTGTATAATTATCAGATAGTAAATAGGGATATCTATGATATCTGTATATTACCAGATAGGAAATGGGGATATCTATAATATCTGTATATCACCAGATAAGAATTGGGGATATCTATAATATTTGTTTATTACCAGATAAGAAATGGAGATATCTATAATATCTGTATATTATCAGATAGGAAATAAGGATATCTATAATATCTGTATATTATCAGATAGGAAATGGGGATATCTATAATATCTGTATATCACCAGATAAGAATTGGGGATATCTATAACATCTGTATATTATCAGATAGGAAATAAGGATATCTATAACATCTGTATATTATCAGATAGGAAATAAGGATATCTATAATATCTGTATATTATCAGATAGGAAATGGGGATATCTATAATATCTGTATATCACCAGATAAGAATTGGGGATATCTATAACATCTGTATATTATCAGATAGGAAATAAGGATATCTATAACATCTGTATATTATCAGATAGGAAATAAGGATATCTATAACATCTGTATATTATCAGATAGGAAATAAGGATATCTATAACATCTGTATATTATCAGATAGGAAATAAGGATATCTATAATATCTGTATATTATCAGATAGGAAATGGGGATATCTATAATATCTGTATATTTTATTATAGGAAATGAGTATATCTATAATAGTACCAGACAAGATATAAAATATGAATATTTATAATATCAGTCTATTCTCAGATATAGAAAACATAATACAATTATAAAGTTTAAAATTTTTCAGCTATATACATTTTATGTAGTATATAATTGTTTACCACAGTAATAACAGTAATTCTTTATTGAAATGAAAAACATTCATTTTATATTTTAAAAATACTTAAGAAAGCAAATTAAAATAAAACAAAACAAAACAAAACAAAACAAAACAAAACAAAAACAAAAACAAAACAGAAAAAAAGCCAACAATCACTAATTTAAAAGATAGGATGCTTGGATATTAGTAAAATGAATGAAAATCTATCTTAATCTTGAGAAAAAAAAATCAAAAGTAAAAAAGTAGAAGAAACAGAAGATTTATTATTTATGTAGTAACTATAATTTCTAACTACTAAGATATTAATATTGAACTATTTATCAGTGTACTAATAAAACTGAAATTTGATAAATATATTATTTAATATATACACATTTCTAATAAGTAAATATTATTTTGAAAAACGGCAACATGCGACATTCATACATGTTATTTTTTATCTTAATTATGTAATTATACAAAAACTTACCTGTTAATTATATATAATTGTCGTACAGGTACTGTCTTTGTTTATCCTTCGTTGTATCAACTGTAGTTTTCATTCGTCTTAAGACACGTCCATATCTTGAGCTGTAAAATTTACTGACTTTTAAAATTTAAAATTTCACTCAAAATGCACATTTAAATTCCGGAAGCGGGATATTTCTATCACCAAGAATCCGGTTACGATTCTATCTTTTCATACGTCAATATTTGATAAGTATATCGTTTACCTATTGTACGGAAATAGTTTTTACCTGTAATGGCTGAACAAAGGTAACATGCTATTAATGACTTTGCATTACCTTGTTAAGCTTTACAAGATACAAGATTGTATTTAGTTAAAGGGGAAGGTAGTATTTACTGTTTATAGAAATAGTATAAAATTGATTGGATGGTGGCGGAAAATAAAAAATTAGATCTTAATCTAAACATAACGACGATAAATAACCATCCTTAAAAAAGCTGGTCCACTTCCGTTTATTTAATATTATTAGTAAACTGAAAAATGCAAATTTACCAATATTTAAAAAAAAATTTAGTTGTAACGGGACAAAAAAATAAATATTTATTTGTGAATCTTTTTATATATACAAAAATGTATTATTTCTTTTACAGGACGTGTGCTCCCTAAAATTTTGCAGTATTTAATTGATCAGAATACTAGTAACATGGGTAGTTGCTATAATTCCTAAAGCATGTGGATATTCTGAATGGGGGAGGGCTTACCCTCCAGTTCCCTAACAGAGCTCTACCGTGTTCCCGCTGGAGACGTAGGAGGTCAACCAAAACCCTCCCTTATATTTCACTCAACCCTAACACCAAACCTGTGATTAGCGCCTATTTGCAACTATTGTTTCAGCCCCCTAACAGGGTTCTACCGTATGCCCACTGGGGACGTAGGAGGTCAACCAAAACTAACCCCTCCCTAGCTAGCTTTCACACCGACCCTTACACTAAACCTGTGATCCGCGCCTGTTTGCAACTATTTTATGAATGTACCTCTAAAATCTGTTTTGATGCTTATCTCAGATAACATTGACACTGAAACAAAAACGTTTTATTAAATAATCTTCATATTATGTGTTTTTACCTGAGTTAAAGGTGGATGTCACGTACTATAACTACAGTACTTACTTATAACATCCGGTCTCACTTCTCTAAATTCACATTTAATTAATTGAAGTTTGACATACTCTTATAAAAAACTTAGGAAGAAAAGAATGAACAAACTCAAGTCGTTTAAGGTCAAATAAGAAAATGTTTAATACATATATTTTAAATTCCTTTTACGGTTAAAGCTCGCTATCTCGAAGTTTTCTTTACTTGCATACCTCGAAGCTTCATAGCTACAGTAAGTATCAATACTTGTTCGTCTCCTCCCATTTTTCTTTATATATTTATACACAACCACATTTTTCATTTAAAAAAAAAAACACTCACAAACGCATATTGTTTTGAAGTTTTTCTTCATAATATTCATATAGTTTTGTGAATTAAGATTTTTTAGAAATTAACGATTTAAGCACAAATCTTCATTTGAACATGACAAACTACTAGATAACTATAGTTAAACTTTCTTTTCTTATTTATAATATTTTTGAATGTCTTGATTTCAAGTCCGTGCTTAAATGATTAAAAGTTGGAAACTGTGAATTAAAGATAATGACGAAAAATTCAAATCATTTTGCGCTTGTGAACGAAAATTTCAACGGAATTAGGCGAAACATGTCCTCTATATATTTTTTTAATATATGGCGAAACATCGAAGAATTATGTCCACTTGCTGTAGCTTATAGCTTAATTTATCATGCAAAACTCGAATATATTGAAATAAAGTCAAGAGGCCCCTTTGACGTCGGTATAACGAGGTCATGACTGTGCTTAACTTACTGTGGTACACCAAATTTTATAGGATTTCGTGTCATGACCGACACATTTTGTACATTGAAAAATGTAATTCTCGAAATTCCTTATTCCAATATGCCATAGTTAATTTTGTATAATAATTCTTTATTAATTCAATTTTTAAAATAAGTGTTAAAGTTTGATTTACATGTCAAATTAATCTCTAAATTTGTTATAAATAATTAATGTATTCTATCCTGGACTTTTGTCAAATCTGGGACTCAAAGACTAGAGCTAATTATTAGGTCAGTTAGTATTTATTGTTTCTCTGTCACAGCTGGACTTGACACACTTTTAATAGAGAATAAAGCTATATATAATAAATGTTAATTCATTTAATCCACGAGACACACATTTCATGTTTTAAAATAAATTGTTAAATAAGATACATTGTGCGTACACGTATGTTTAGCAAGATATATGACAAGCAGTCATTTTAGATTACTCTGTGTATCTCATCCACTTAGTTACTTATACATTATCTCATTTCAGGAATTTGAGTGAAATAGATGATACATTTACTGGGCGACTAAATGAATTATTTGCCAATTGTGTTGTTTTTTACGTATAGTGATGTCCAACAATTGTGTTGTGTTTTTTACGTATAGTGGTGTCCAACACTTGTGTTGGGTTTTTTACGTATAGTGGTGTCCAACAATTGTGTTGTGTTTTTTACGTATAGTGGTCTCGAACACTTGTGTTGTGTTTTTTACGTATAGTGGTCTCGAACACTTGTGTTGTGTTTTTTACGCATAGTGGTGTCAAACAATTGTGTTGTGTTTTTTACGCATAGTGGTGTCAAACAATTGTGTTGTGTTTTTTACGCATAGTGGTGTCAAACAATTGTGTTGTGTTTTTTACGTATAGTGGTCTCGAACACTTGTGTTGTGTTTTTTACGTATAGTGGTCTCGAACACTTGTGTTGTGTTTTTTACGCATAGTGGTGTCAAACAATTATGTTATGTTTTTGACGTATAGTGGTCTCGAACACTTGTGTTGTGTTTTTTACGTATAGTGGTCTCGAACACTTGTGTTGTGTTTTTTACGCATAGTGGTGTCAAACAATTGTGTTGTGTTTTTTACGCATAGTGGTGTCAAACAATTGTGTTGTGTTTTTTACGCATAGTGGTGTCAAACAATTGTGTTGTGTTTTTGACGTATAGTGGTGTCAAACAATTGTGTTGTGTTTTTGACGTATAGTGGTGTCCAACACTTGTGTTGTGTTTTTTACGCATAGTGGTGTCAAACAATTGTGTTGTGTTTTTGACGTATAGTGGTGTCCAACACTTGTGTTGTGTTTTTTACGCATAGTGGTGTCAAACAATTGTGTTGTGTTTTTTACGCATAGTGGTGTCAAACAATTGTGTTGTGTTTTTTACGCATAGTGGTGTCAAACAATTGTGTTGTGTTTTTTACGTATAGTGGTCTCGAACACTTGTGTTGTGTTTTTTACGTATAGTGGTCTCGAACACTTGTGTTGTGTTTTTTACGCATAGTGGTGTCAAACAATTATGTTGTGTTTTTGACGTATAGTGGTCTCGAACACTTGTGTTGTGTTTTTTACGTATAGTGGTCTCGAACACTTGTGTTGTGTTTTTTACGCATAGTGGTGTCAAACAATTGTGTTGTGTTTTTTACGCATAGTGGTGTCAAACAATTGTGTTGTGTTTTTTACGTATAGTGGTGTTAAACAATTGTGCTATGTTTTTTACGTATAGTGGTGTCAAACAATTGTGTTATGTTTTTTACGCATAGTGGTGTCAAACAATTATGTTGTGTTTTTGACGTATAGTGGTGTTAAACACTTGTGTTGTGTTTTTGACGTATAGTGGTGTTAAACAATTATGTTGTGTTTTTGACGTATAGTGGTGTCAAACAATTGTGTTGTGTTTTTGATGTATAGTGGTGTCAAACAATTGTGTTGTGTTTTTGACGTATAGTGGTGTCAAACAATTATGTTGTGTTTTTGACGTATAGTGGTGTCCAACAATTATGTTATGTTTTTGACGTATAGTGGTGTCAAACACTTGTGTTGTGTTTTTGACGTATAGTGGTGTCCAACACTTGTGTTGTGTTTTTGATGTATAGTGGTGTCCAACACTTGTGTTGTGTTTTTGACGTATAGTGGTGTTAAACAATTGTGTTGTGTTTTTGACGTATAGTGGTGTCCAACAATTATGTTATGTTTTTGACGTATAGTGGTGTCAAACACTTGTGTTGTGTTTTTGACGTATAGTGGTGTCCAACAATTGTGTTGTGTTTTTGACGTATAGTGGTGTCAAACACTTGTGTTGTGTTTTTGACGTATAGTGGTGTCCAACAATTGTGTTGTGTTTTTGACGTATAGTGGTGTCAAACAATTGTGTTATGTTTTTGACGTATAGTGGTGTCAAACAATTGTGTTGTGTTTTTGACGTATAGTGGTGTCAAACAATTGTGTTGTGTTTTTGACGTATAGTGGTGTTAAACAATTATGTTGTGTTTTTGATGTATAGTGGTGTCAAACAATTGTGTTGTGTTTTTGATGTATAGTGGTGTCAAACAATTATGTTGTGTTTTTGACGTATAGTGGTGTCAAACAATTGTGTTGTGTTTTTGATGTATAGTGGTGTTAAACAATTGTGTTGTGTTTTTGATGTATAGTGGTGTCAAACAATTATGTTGTGTTTTTGATGTATAGTGGTGTTAAACAATTATGTTGTGTTTTTGATGTATAGTGGTGTTAAACAATTATGTTGTGTTTTTGACGTATAGTGGTGTTAAACAATTATGTTGTGTTTTTGATGTATAGTGGTGTTAAGCAATTATGTTGTGTTTTTGACGTATAGTGGTGTTAAACAATTATGTTGTGTTTTTGATGTATAGTGGTGTTAAACAATTATGTTGTGTTTTTGACGTATAGTGGTGTCAAACAATTGTGTTGTGTTTTTTGTGTGGTTTGTTTTCGTCTGGTGTTTTGTGTATAGTGGTGTCTAACACTTGTGTTATGTTTTTTGTGTGGTTTGTGTTTTTTGTGTGGTTTGTGTTTTTTGTGTGGTTTGTGTTTTTTGTGTGGTTTGTTTTCTTCTGGTGTTTTGTGCCCAATGCTGACAGTTTCTACCAATTGTTCATTCTTGATTGACCCTTCGGTTTTCTCTAATGTTTATTGTTCTCAAGTAATTTTCATAATTTGTTGTGGTTGTTTTTAAAAAAATACTTCGTCATTGTCATTGGCGAATAACTAAGATGGTCAAACATTTGGTGGAATCCAGTGAAAACCACGGTGTCAAATAAGGTTACAATTCTGTCCTCAAGCAATATTTACCTTTTTGTGTTCTTTAGAATTAATTACCTTGTCATTGTTGTAATCTATTATTTATTCAAAACTGCAGGTGTCAGATAATTCTAAGAGGGTCACATATTTCGTGTAATCTAGTGAACACCACATGCCATCAACTATGCGCTTACTATGTATATATACCGTTATGATTGAAATGGTAAGAATTCATGGTAAATTAATTTATTTGTGGTCTCGAACATTAAATCATTCTATTGAACATTTTGAAGGGCGAGAAGTTTGAAGATAACAAAGAGGTAATGAGAAGTCGTAACTCGAAGGACAGACAACACAATGACCGAAAGAAAGGGACAGGATGACAAACAATGATCTACTAAACACTACACAGAAAACTAATGATTACCAAAGGCGTAATCAGGAGCCGTAAATCGAAGGACAGACAAATAATGGCCAAAAGAAAGGGACAGAATGACAAACAATGATCTACTAAACACTACACAGAAAACTAATCATTACCAAAGGCGTAATCAGGAGCCGTAAATCGAAGGACAGACAAACAATGGCCAAAAGAAAGGGACAGAATGACAAACAATGATCTACTAAACACTACACAGAAAACTAATCATTACCAAAGGCGTAATCAGGAGCCGTAAATCGAAGGACAGACAAACAATGGCCAAAAGAAAGGGACAGAATGACAAACAATGATCTACTAAACACTACACAGAAAACTAATCATTACCAAAGGCGTAATCAGGAGCCGTAAATCGAAGGACAGACAAATAATGGCCAAAAGAAAGGGACAGAATGACAAACAATGATCTACTAAACACTACACAGAAAACTAATCATTACCAAAGGCGTAATCAGGAGCCGTAAATCGAAGGACAGACAAACAATGGCCAAAAGAAAGGGACAGAATGACAAACAATGATCTACTAAACACTACACAGAAAACTAATCATTACCAAAGGCGTAATCAGGAGCCGTAAATCGAAGGACAGACAAACAATGGCCAAAAGAAAGGGACAGAATGACAAACAATGGCCAAAAGAAAGGGACAGAATGACAAACAATGGCCAAAAAGATAAAATACAAAATAATGATTTATAAAACACGATATAAAAATTAAAGGTTGAGCAACACGAACGTCCTAACAAATTCGTGATGAATTCACGTGTTTCTGACTCCCTCTCTGTGCATTTAAGACATGTGACATGACGTATTTTCTAATAGTTAATGGCGATTATTCCAGAGGCGCGTCGTGCGCACTAAATTTGATATCTACGCTTTTATTAATATTAATTTTTTGGAACGAAAAAAGAAGCTTATAAAATATGGATCACTGTTATGTGGTATGGATCAAGTAATTGTACGAAAACTCTCAATAATATACACGACACCACAACAACGGTTTGTCAGACTTTCGTATTCTGTGCTCGGTTATAATTAACACAGCACGAATATCTAAAGTAGAGGTCGTACTAGATGTACTGGCTATAGACATTGACAGTGTCGTATGGAGTTACAATGTAGTTCTCAAGTAATATTCATAATTGTTCTGGTTTTCCAAAATAACTTTGTCATCGTTATTATCAATTATATATTCAAAACTGCAGGTGTCGAATAATTATAAAAGGGTCAAATATTTCGTGGAAAGCAGTGAACGCAACGACCATGAACTGTACGTTTAACATAGACTTCAATAATCAGTGAAATGCTAAATATTCCTGACTATATAATGGTATTTGTGGTCACGTGAATTAGACAGTGTCACTGACATATGTATTATTTACTGCTCTCGAGTCATGTACATATTATAAAATCTCTAGCATATCTTCTGGCTCTTTGGTTTTATTGCATCCAAATATTTTAAATTGTTTAGCTTTCCAATCCATTGATCTTGAACATACCTAATGAAGGTTATTCCAAAAACTCGTCGTGTGCACAACATTAGATATCTACGTTTTCATTAGATCACTCTATTGTATATTTTGAAGTGACAAAGGGCTAGACTATAACTGGTAAGAATGTTCTACTGTTAACGTACAACGTACAACAATTTTACTTCGACTTATCCAAAGTTTCGACTTATCGGAGTTTGAGATGGCAAGGTTCCAGATTTCATACTTTGAATTTCTATGAACAATGCGACATTCAACAGATATCACAATGTACGTTAAATAAGTAAAAAGGTTGCCCTGGGTTGTTGTTTTTTTTGCACACCGAATCTAGTTATTATTACGTGGAAATACATAATAAGGCCAGCTATTAAATTAGCAAACTAAATTGAGAATATGTATCTCCACAAGAAAATGTCACTGATAATAAATAAAATACACTAATTTATTGTCTATTTGAACAATGCCAAGTTTATCTTCCCACGTGACAACAACTATTTGTCTACGTGAAGTGGGGGAATATAGGAAATCTGAAACAAAATGTTAAGTTAAAGACGCAATAAGAACTTCTTGAAAATAATATTAAGAAGGATACAATATAAACTTGCTTAAGAAAAACAATTATAACCAGTTTAAACGAATCACTATCTTCTAACATTTTATCAAAATTCTCTTGGAGTTATTTGTTTTATGGTTAATCAGTTGATAAAGGTAAAAACAAAATTACCGAACTCCGAACAATCTTACAAAGGGAAAGTCAAAACTCATAATTATATAAACAGACAAAATCAGTCAACAACCGGAAAACTGTGAAAACCGTAATGACCCTGACTTGGTACAGGCATTTCTAAAAGAAATGGTGGGTTGAATCAGATTTTAAAGCGTCAAACCTCCCGCTTTCATTACGGTTCAAAGGTTCCGGCTGTCACTATAACAGTATTTATAACAATACTGGAACAAAACAGGTAAAATAGTTGTGATATGTGATTGTTTGTTTTGCTGATATTGGTGGAATTGTTGGCCATCAAATTTTCTTTCATAATTGGAAACTTGTCTTCATGAAAAACAATTAATAGTTGGCAAGAATAACATGACGGGTACCAGTACTGATCAGGAACTGCTTACCCTTCCGGAGCACCTGAGTTCACCCCGGTATTTTGTGGGGTTCGTGTTGCTCAGTCTTTCGTATTCTGTGTAGTGATTTGAAGATTATCGTGTGTCGTTTGTGCCTTTTCTCTTGGTCATTGTATTGTCTGTCATTTTTCGATTGTCCGTTTTTAATTACCCTTTTATTATCTTTAATGTTTTTCTTTTCGTCTTATTTATTAGGACGGTCATTCACCTTTTGGTTGATGGTTTAATGCAAGTTGCTGTAGTATCAGCAAAACAGGAATTTGCATACACCTCATATAAATTTAATTGATCTGGAAAAATATTTCCGTCACCGATTTTTATTGTTTCATAACCTGTTAAAAATGCTTCTAATGTTGGTTTCCTAGAAAAGGATAACAGTATATATATAGTTCTGTACCAGACACGACCAGCCTTACTCCTGTTACTGGTTTTCTAAAATAAGGTTCCAGTATATGCTATAATTCTGTACCAGTCAAGACAATTCTTTCTCCTGTTACTGGTTTCCTAGAAAAAGGTACCAGTATATTTTATAGTTCTGTACAAGACACGACCATTATTACTCATGTAACTGGTTTCCTAGAATAAGGTATCAGTACATATTTGTATTTTATAGCTTTGTACTAGACACAACATAGAACATATGCTGTAACACAACTGCTTTTTGTGTTACTGGCGAGACAATATGTGTTGAACATCCTGTATAATATGACCTTGTAATTGAATTTTTGACAGGTACATTTTTTATGTTTTCAGGTTAATTGCATTTACATGGATCAATATAAGTTTAATAATATTCATAAATCTTATTTAATTGTTTTTTAATTTAATTTAAAGTATACCAAGCTGTCGATTTCAAACTATTTTCATTTAAGAGTATACGTTTCCTAGATATTAAGAAAAGTTGAAGGACCATTAGTCAATAATAGACACAGAACCCGGCAAATATTCCTGGGTTTTTTTCCAGAACAAACCGAGATCGTTTTTGAAATTATCATGCATATCATGGTAAATTAGCAATCGTAACTACTCGGCCATTCTCGCTACCCTGCAAATAACCTCGTACGTACATAGTAGAAATTCTACTTAAATTATTTGCCGGAAGTTAAATTAAGTTAAGCCGCACAAAAAGATAGTCCACGAAAATCCAATATGGAAGACATACTAAGTAAAATCTAATCATGCAAAGCTAATTAAAACTTTAATTGAAATATAGAAAAAAATTTAAAATATAACTTTATCAAACTTTCATGTAACTGACATGTGAAAAGTAGTGCGATTTATACGCCTAATGCATACGAGATTATTTGCAGGGTAGCGAGAATGGCCGAGTAGTTACGATTGGGTAAATTAGGCCTATTGATTTATTAATACATGCGAAGTCCAACTTTAGTTACTTATATTAGATTATACACAATAACAAATCATATTAGAATCAGCACGATGGCATTCAACAGATGTTAAGTATATGTTGTTCATCGATTTCATGATTGCTGTTTGCCAATTTCAGTATTTATGGAAGTGAAGGTTATGGTATTTAACGCCACTTTCAACAATAGTTCAGTTATATCGTGATGGTCAGTTTTATTGGTGGAGGAAATCGGAGTATCCGGAGAAAACCACCGATCTGTCGCAAGTCACTGACAAACATAATGTTGTATCGAGTACAACTTGCCTGAGCGGGATTCGAACTCACAACGTTAGTGGTGATAGACACTGATTGCATAAGTAGTTATAAATCCAGCTACTATACGTTCACGACCACGGCAGTATTTTTGGAACTGTATCATGTTGACGAGTTGTAGTGTTACAGTACGCGTTATGTATTCCTAAAAACTCACGAGTGTCTATGATAGGTCAGGCTTCGCTAGTGGCACCCGTCCTATTACAAACCTAGTGAATAGTCACGAATAAGGAATGGACCGCATTGTGATTATGACATACGGAATGTAAACTGGGATAACCTTCATCGGGTACGCTCAAAATCGAACGATTGGAAAGCCAAATATCCAAGGTCATTTGTTATACAGATATTCTGTTTCAGTTAACCAAGTGATGTAGTGTCTGCATGCTAAGGCCTGGCCACAACAAATATTGAAGACAGATATTCCGCTACAGTTAACCAAGTGATGTAGTGTCTGCATGCTAAGGCCTGGCCACAACAAATATTGAAGACAGATATTCCGCTACAGTTAACCAAGTGATGTAGTGTCTGCATGCTAAGGCCTGGCCGCAACAAATATTGAAGACAGATATTCCGCTACAGTTAGCAAGTGATGTAGTGTCTGCATGCTAAGGCCTGGCCACAACAAATATTGAAGACAGATATTCCGCTACAGTTAACCAAGTGATGTAGTGTCTGCATGCTAAGGCCTGGCCATAACAAATATTGAAGACAGATATTCCGCTACAGTTAACCAAGTGATGTAGTGTCTGCATGCTAAGGCGTGGCCACAACAAATATTGAAGACAGATATTCCGCTACAGTTAACCAAGTGATGTAGTGTCTGCATGCTAAGACCTGGCCACAACAAATATTGAAGACAGATATTCCGCTACAGTTAACCAAGTGATGTAGTGTCTGCATGCTAAGGCCTGGCCACAACAAATATTGAAGACAGATATTCCGCTACAGTTAACCAAGTGATGTAGTGTCTGCATGCTAAGGCCTGGCCATAACAAATATTGAAGACAGATATTCCGCTACAGTTAACCAAGTGATGTAGTGTCTGCATGCTAAGGCCTGGCCATAACAAATATTGAAGACAGATATTCCGCTACAGTTAACCAAGTGATGTAGTGTCTGCATGCTAAGGCCTGGCCACAACAAATATTGAAGACAGATATTCCGCTACAGTTAACCAAGTGATGTAGTGTCTGCATGCTAAGGCCTGGCCGCAACAAATATTGAAGACAGATATTCCGCTACAGTTAGCAAGTGATGTAGTGTCTGCATGCTAAGGCCTAGCCACAACAAATATTGAAGACAGATATTCCGCTACAGTTAACCAAGTGATGTAGTGTCTGCATGCTAAGGCGTGGCCACAACAAATATTGAAGACAGATATTCCGCTACAGTTAACCAAGTGATGTAGTGTCTGCATGCTAAGGCCTGGCCACAACAAATATTGAAGACAGATATTCCGCTACAGTTAACCAAGTGATGTAGTGTCTGCATGCTAAGGCCTGGCCACAACAAATATTGAAGACAGATATTCCGCTACAGTTAACCAAGTGATGTAGTGTCTGCATGCTAAGGCCTGGCCACAACAAATATTGAAGACAGATATTCCGCTACAGTTAACCAAGTGATGTAGTGTCTGCATGCTAAGGCCTGGCCACAACAAATATTGAAGACAGATATTCCGCTACAGTTAACCAAGTGATGTAGTGTCTGCATGCTAAGGCCTGGCCACAACAAATATTGAAGACAGATATTCCGCTACAGTTAACCAAGTGATGTAGTGTCTGCATGCTAAGGCCTGGCCACAACAAATATTGAAGACAGATATTCCGCTACAGTTAACCAAGTGATGTAGTGTCTGCATGCTAAGGCCTGGCCACAACAAATATTGAAGACAGATATTCCGCTACAGTTAACCAAGTGATGTAGTGTCTGCATGCTAAGGCCTGGCCACAACAAATATTGAAGACAGATATTCCGCTACAGTTAACCAAGTGATGTAGTGTCTGCATGCTAAGGCCTGGCCATAACAAATATTGAAGACAGATATTCCGCTACAGTTAACCAAGTGATGTAGTGTCTGCATGCTAAGGCCTGGCCACAACAAATATTGAAGACAGATATTCCGCTACAGTTAACCAAGTGATGTAGTGTCTGCATGCTAAGGCCTGGCCATAACAAATATTGAAGACAGATATTCCGCTACAGTTAACCAAGTGATGTAGTGTCTGCATGCTAAGGCCTGGCCACAACAAATATTGAAGATGCTAAAGAGGGAGTTTAAAACTGCATATCGAAGGATGACAAACAATCCAATGGCAAAAATAAAAAAAAGACAAAAAAGTCAAAGTCGATAGATGATCGTCTTTAGTATTTTTTCCGGAAATTAACTTGCAAAGAAACTAAACGAGCATTTTTATGTTTGTATGCACCGCGCTCCATATGAATGCATGAAATCTCTTAGAATTTATGTTAATAATTTGCTTGACAATACCCATATGTGAATTAAAATATATCCGGAGTTTTATCACGGCATTATTTATATAACCAATGAAGGACGACATGTTAAAATTACAAGTATTCACTGACCTTGCTATTGTACTGTCCATGTTTATGTTATTCATTTTGGTGATGGTGTGTGCTGTTTTGGGGTGGAAGGGAATTCTGTAAAACTGTTTATTGTTTATGTATATCGGTATTGCCTTTGGAAATTCAATTATAAAGAGGGGATGATTGGAATCAAAATAACCCGTTTGTAACACCATTAAATGTGCGTACCTGTTCTATTTATAGACCTTGATTTCTTTAGATAATTAGTTCTTGTCTGGTTTTGAGTCCAATGATTTGAGGTGAGGGGTATTTGTCCGTTTTGTTGATATTGGCGAATTGTTGACCATCATCGTTTAGATGTTCTTTTTATAATGTACATGTTTATGGAGATTTCTCTGTTATTTCAACATTGAATAGATAATAGGAGTGGGGCTTCCGCAACTAAAATATGTGTCAATTGTTCTACCTACCTTTAATAAAATAAAATTATTTAATTTATATTTAATTGTACCGTCACTAATTTGTTTTACCTACACATTCATAGTAATAGGTATTTTGAACTCAAAGCCTAAAAAGTAAGCCATGTTGACGTATATGGATTTCCTACAACAAATGATTATGTATTAAAGACTATAAATACTTAATCCTTTCTGCATTATTTCTTTGGGTGATTATGTGAAATATTCAAAAGCAATTATCAACGTAAGCAAATGCCCTCCATGTCGATTAGTGCAAAGAACTGATTGACATATATCTAGTCTTGTTTATGTCTTCCTTTGTCTTTGTAGATGCTCCATTGAACATGTTGAATAATTGAAAAATATTGTGATGTTTGCAATATTGCAAAAAAAAAAATCCATTTGACAAGCGACCGAATTATCTCTTTTACAGTAGAAATTATGTAAATTGAATACTATGGAAATATCTACAGACCACTGATCTGCAGCAAGATAATGACAAACTTGATCACATAATGTTGTATCGAGTACACCTCGCCATTAGATGGATTCATTTCACAACATCAGTGGTGATAGGCTCTGATTGCATATGTAGTTGTAAATACAACTATCATATGATCACAACCACGATGTCTCCAATTTGCGATTATATATACACATATATATTCTCAATGGTCAAAAGGAATAAAAATAAAAAAAATAAAAAGACAAACAATACACAGAAATCTGATGATCGCGCAACACGGATCAACAAAACACAGGGGGTTAAGTCAGGAGGGGTAAGCAATGTCTGTCCCACTAGTGTTACGCTTGTTACAAACCCGGTGATAAGTCATGAATGACGAAAGAGCCGTACTGTCACTACGACAAAGGGAACATAACCATGCTCATTTGTGACACATGCTATTCCTTTACGGTTAAGCAAGCTATGATGTCGACTGTAAACTTTCCAGATGATGATTTCTTCTTAACCAGACATTCCAGATGATGACTTCTTCTTAACCAGACATTCCAGATGATGACTTCTTCTTAACCAGACATTCCAGATGATGACTTCTTCTTAACCAGACATTCCAGATGATGACTTCTTCTTAACCAGACATTCCAGATGATGACTTCTTCTTAACCAGACATTCCAGATGATGACTTCTTCTTAACCAGACATTCCAGATGATGACTTCTTCTTAACCAGACTTTCCAGATGATGACTTCTTCTTAACCAGACATTCCAGATGATGACTTCTTCTTAACCAGACTTTCCAGATGATGATTTCTTCTTAACCAGACTTTCCAGATGATGACTTCTTCTTAACCAGACATTCCAGATGATGACTTCTTCTTAACCAGACTTTCCAGATGATGACTTCTTCTTAACCAGACTTTCCAGATGATGACTTCTTCTTAACCAGACATTCCAGATGATGACTTCTTCTTAACCAGACATTCCAGATGATGATTTCTTCTTAATCAGACTTTCCAGATGATGACTTCTTCTTAACCAGACTTTCCAGATGATGACTTCTTCTTAACCAGACATTCAAGATGATGACTTCTTCTTAACCAGACATTCCAGATGATGACTTCTTCTTAACCAGACATTCCAGATGATGATTTCTTCTTAGCCAGACATATCTGAACCCGGATAACCAAACTACGTTGTGTTGACTATGCTTTAAAATAATTAAAACTAAATAAATCATTTTATTTTAGCTGAATGTCAGTGCTATAAAATATCTAATGTTTCTTTTGCTATTGTAGTCAGAAAGTTGTACAACATAAAGTTGTAAATCTATTGAAAGTCAAGGTGTAAATTTTCCCACATTCTACAAAATTAATTTGGAGCATTGAAAAAAGTATTGCGTGATAATTATACATGTATATAAGAAACGTTTGAAGATATCAAAGAGGTAATCAGAAGCCGTAAATCTAAGATATCAAAGTGGTAATCAGAAGCCGTAAAGCTAAGATATCAAAGGGGTAATCAGAAGTCGTAAATCTAAGATATCAAAGGGGTAATCAGAAGCAAGCCGTATATCTAAGATATCAAAGGGGTAATCAGAAGCAAGCCGTAAATCTAAGATATCAAAGAGGTAATCAGAAGCTGTAAATCTAAGATATAAAAGAGGTAATCAGAAGTCGTAAATCTAAGATATCAAAGTGATAATCAGAAGCCGTAAATCTAAGATATCAAAGAGGTAATCAGAAGCTGTAAATCTAAGATATCAAAGAGGTAATCAGAAGTCGTAAATCTAAGATATCAAAGAGGTAATCAGAAGCCGTAAATCTAAGATACCAAAGGGGTAATCAGAAGCCGTAAATCTAAGATATCAAAGGGGTAATCAGAAGCCGTAAATCTAAGATATCAAAGAGGTAATCAGAAGTCGTAAAGCTAAGATATCAAAGTGGTAATCAGAAGCCATAAAGCTGAGATATCAAAGGGGCAATCAGAAGCCGTAATTCTAAGATATCAAAGGGGTAATCAGAAGCCGTAAATCTAAGATATCAAAGGGGTAACCAGAAGCCGTAAATCTAAGATATCAAAGGGGTAATCAGAAGCCGTAAAGCTAAGATACCAAAGTGATAATCAGAAGCCGTAAATCTAAGATACCAAAGTGGTAATCAGAAGCCGTAAATCTAAGATAACAAAGTGGTAATCAGAAACCGTAAATCTAAGATACCAAAGTGGTAATCAGAAGCCGTAAATCTAAGATATCAAAGAGGTAATCAAAAGCCGTAAATCTAAGATACCAAAGGGTAATCAGAAGCCGAAAATCTAAGATATCAAAGTGGTAATCAGAAGCCGTAAATCTAAGATATCAAAGGGTAATCAGAAGCTGTAAATCTAACATACCAAAGTGGTAATCAGAAGCCGTAAATCTAAGATATCAAAGAGGTAATCAGAAGCCGTAAATCTAAGATACCAAAGTGGTAATCAGAAGCCGTAAATCTAAGATACCAAAGTGGTAATCAGAAGCCGTAAATCTAAGATATCAAAGAAGTAATCAGAAGCCGTAAATCTAAGATACCAAAGGGTAATCAGAAGCCGTAAATCTAAGATATCAAAGAGGTAATCAGAAGCCGTAAATCTAAGATATCAAAGTGGTAATCAGAAGCCGTAAATCTAAGATATCAAAGAGGTAATCAGAAGCCGTAAATCTAAGATATCAAAGAGGTAATCAGAAGCCGTAAATCTATTATATCAAAGTGGTAATCAGAAGGCGTAAATCTAAGATACCAAAGTGGTAATCAGAAGCCGTAAATCTAAGATACCAAAAGGGTAGTCAGAAGTCGTAAATCTAAGATATCAAAGAGGTAATCAGAAGCCGTAAATCTAAGATATCAAAGAGGTAATCAGAAGCGTAAATCTAAGATACCAAAGGGGTAATCAGAAGCCGTAAATCTAAGATATCAAAGGGGTAATCAGAAGCCGTAAAGCTAAGATATCAAAGTGGTAATCAGAAGTCGTAAATCTAAGACATAAAAGGGTAATCAGAAGCCGTAAATCTAAGATATCAAAGTGGTAATCATAAACCGTAAATCTAAGATAGCAAAGGGGTAATCAGAAGCCGTAAATCTAAGATACCAAAGTGGTAATCAGAAACCGTAAATCTAAGATATCAAAGAGGTAATCAGAAGCCGTAAATCTAAGATAACAAAGAGGTAATCCGATGCCGTAAATCTAAGATATCAAAGAGGTAATCCGATGCCGTAAATCTAAGATATCAAAGGGTTAATCAGAAGCCGTAAATCTAAGATATCAAAGTGGTAATCATACACCGTAAATCTAAGATAACAAAGTGGTTATCAGAAGCCGTAAATCTAAGATATCAAAGTGGTAATCAGAAGCCGTAAATCTAAGATACCAAAGTGGTAATCAGAAGCCGTAAATCTAAGATATTAAAGGGGTAATCAGAAGCCGTAAATCTAAGATACCAAAGTGGTAATCAGAAACCGTAAATCTAAGATACCAAAGAGGTAATCAGAAGCCGTAAATCTAAGATATCAAAGTGGTAATCAGAAGCCGTAAATCTAAGATATCAAAGGAGTAATCAGAAGCCGTATAGCTAAGATATCAAAGGGGTAATCAGAAGCCGTAAAGCTAAGATATCAAAGGGGTAATCAGAAGTCGTAAATCTAAGATATCAAAGAGGTAATCAGAAGTCGTAAAGCTAAGATATCAAAGTGGTAATCAGAAGTCGTAAATCTAAGATACCAAAGTGGTAATCTGAAGTCGTAAATCTAAGATACCAAAGTGGTAATCAGAAGCCGTAAATCTAAGATATCAAAGGGGTAATCAGAACCAATCAATCTAAGATATCAAAGAGGTAATCAGAAGTCGTAAATCTAAGATACCAAAGTGGTAATCAGAAGTCGTAAATCTAAGAAACCAAAGTGGTAATCAGAAGCCGTAAATCTAAGATATCAAAGAGGTAATCAGAAGCCGTAAATCTAAGATATCAAAGGGGTAATCAGAAGCCGTAAATCTAAGATATCAAAGTGGTAATCAGAAGCGTAAATCTAAGATATCAAATGGGTAATCAGAAGCCGTAAATCTAAGATACCAAAGTGGTAATCAGAAGCCGTAAATCTAAGATATCAAAGGGGTAATCAAAAGCCGTAAATCTAAGATACCAAAGTGGTAATCAGAAACCGTAAATCTAAGATACCAAAGAGGTAATCAGAAGCCGTAAATCTAAGATATCAAAGTGGTAATTAGAAGCCGTAAATCTAAGATATCAAAGGGGTAATCAGAAGCCGTATAGCTAAGATATCAAAGGGGTAATCAGAAGCCGTAAAGCTAAGATATCAAGGGGTAATCAGAAGTCGTAAATCTATGATATCAAAGAGGTAATCAGAAGTCGTAAAGCTAAGATATCAAAGTGGTAATCAGAAGTAAATCTAAGATACCAACGTGGTAATCAGAAGTCGTAAATCTAAGATACCAAAGTGGTAATCAGAAGCCGTAAATCTAAGATATCAAAGGGGTAATCAGAAGCCGTAAATCTAAGATATCAAAGAGGTAATCAGAAGTCGTAAAGCTAAGATATCAAAGGGGTAATCAGAAGCCATAGAGCTAAGATATAAAAAGGTAATCAGAAGCCGTAAATCTAAGATATCAAAGTGGTAATCATAAACCATAAATCTAAGATAGCAAAGTGGTATTCAGAAGCCGTAAATCTAAGATATCAAAGAGGTAATCAGAAGTCGTCAATCTAAGATACCAAAGTCGTAATCAGAAGCCGTAAATCTAAGATACCAAAGAGGTAATCAGAAGCCGTAAATCTAAGATATCAAAGTGGTAATCAGAAGCCGTAAATCTAAGATATCAGAGGGGTAACCAGAAGCCGTAAATCTAAGATATCAAAGAGGAAATCAGAGGAGGGAAAGCTAAGATATCGAAGAGGTAATCAGAAGCCGTAAATCTAAGATATCAAAGTGGTAATCAGAAGCCGTAAAGCTAAGATATCAAAGTGGTAATCAGAAGTCGTAAATCTAAGATACCAAAGTGGTAATCAGAAGTCGTAAATCTAAGAAACCAAAGTGGTAATCAGAAGCCGTAAATCTAAGATATCAAAGAGGTAATCAGAAGCCGTAAATCTAAGATATCAAAGGGGTAATCAGAAACCGTAAATCTAAGATATCAAAGTGGTAATCAGAAGCCGTAAATCTAAGATATCAAAGAGGTAATCAGAAGCCGTAAATCTAAGATATCAAAGGGGTAATCAGAAGCCGTAAATCTAAGATATCAAAGGGGTAATCATAAACCGTAAATCTAAGATAACAAAGTGGTAATCAGAAGCCGTAAATCTAAGATATCAAAGGGGTAATCAGAAGCCGTAAATCTAAGATACCAAAGTGGTAATCAGAATCAGTCAATCTAAGATATCAAAGGGGTAATCAGAAGCCGTAAATCTAAGATACCAAAGTGGTAATCAGAAACGTAAATCTAAGATACCAAAGAGGTAATCAGAAGCCGTAAATCTAAGATATCAAAGTGGTAATCAGAAGCCGTAAATCTAAGATATCAAAGAGGTAATCAGAAGCCGTATAGCTAAGATATCAAAGGGGTAATCAGAAGCCGTAAAGCTAAGATATCAAAGGGGTAATCAGAAGTCGTAAATCTAAGATATCAAAGAGGTAATCAGAAGTCGTAAAGCTAAGATATCAAAGTGGTAATCAGAAGTCGTAAATCTAAGATACCAAAGTGGTAATCAGAAGTCGAAAATCTAAAATACCAAAGTGGTAATCAGAAGCCGTAAATCTAAGATATCAAAGGGGTAATCAGAAGCCGTAAATCTAAGATATCAAAGGGGTAATCAGAAGCCATAAAGCTAAGATATAAAAGGGTAATCAGAAGCCGTAAATCTAAGATATCAATGTGGTAATCATAAACCGTAAATCTAAGATAGCAAAGGGGTATTCAGAAGCCCTAAATCTAAGATATCAAAGAGGTAATCAGAAGTCGTCAATCTAAGATACCAAAGTGGTAATCAGAAGCCGTAAATCTAAGATACCAAAGAGGTAATCAGAAGCCGTAAATCTAAGATATCAAAGGGGTAATCAGAAGCCGTAAATCTAAGATATCAAAGGGGTAATCAGAAACCGTAAATCTAAGATATCAAAGTGGTAATCATAAACCGTAAATCTAAGATATCAAAGTGGTATTCAGAAGCCGTAAATCTAAGATATCAAAGTGGTAATCAGAAGCCGTAAAGCTAAGATATCAAAGTGGTAATCAGAAGTCGTAAATCTAAGATACCAAAGTGGTAGTCAGAAGTCGTAAATCTAAGAAACCAAAGTGGTAATCAGAAGCCTCAAATCTAAGATATCAAAGAGGTAATCAGAAGCCATGAATCTAAGATATCAAAGAGGTAATCAGAAGCCGTAAATCTAAGATATCAAAGGGGTAATCAGAAGCCGTAAATCTAAGATATCAAAGTGGTAATCATAAACCGTAAATCTAAGAAACCAAAGTGGTAATCAGAAGCCGCAATTCTAAGATATCAAAGAGGTAATCAGAAGCCGTAAATCTAAGATATCAAAGGGGTAATCAGAAACCGTAAATCTAAGATATCAAAGTAGTAATCATAAACGTAAATCTAAGATATCAAAGTGGTAATCAGAAGCCGTAAATCTAAGATATCAAAGAGGTAATCAGAAGCCGTAAGTCTAAGATATCAAAGGGGTAATCAGAAGCCGTAAATCTAAGATATCAAAGTGGTAATCATAAACCGTAAATCTAAGATAACAAAGTGGTAATCAGAAGCCGTAAATCTAAGATATCAAAGGGGTAATCAGAAGCCGTAAATCTAAGATACCAAAGTGGTAATCAGAAGCCGTAAATCTAAGATGTCAAAGGGGTAATCAGAAGCCGTAAATCTAAGATACCAAAGTGGTAATCAGAAACCATAAATCTAAGATACCAAACAGGTAATCAGAAGCCGTAAATCTAAGATATCAAAGTGGTAATCAGAAGTCGTAAATCTAAGATATCAAAGGGGTAATCAGAAGCGCATAGCTAAGATATCAAAGGGGTAATCAAAAGCCGTAAAGCTAAGATATCAAAGGGGTAATCCGAAGTCGTAAATCTAAGATATCAAAGAGGTAATCAGAAGTCGTAAATCTAAGATACCAAAGTGGTAATCAGAAACCGTAAATCTAAGATACCAAAGTGGTAATCAGAAGCCGTAAATCTAAGATATCAAAGAGGTAATCAGAAGTCGTAAAGCTAAGATATCAAAGAGGTAATCAGAAGTCGTAAAGCTAAGATATCAAAGTGGTAATCAGAAGCCGTAAATCTAAGATATCAAAGGGGTAATCAAAAGCCGTAAAGTTAAGATACCAAAGTGATAATCAGAAGCAGTAAATCTAAGATACCAAAGTGGTAATCAGAAGCCGTAAATCTAAGATACCAAAGTGGTAATCAGAAACCGTAAATCTAAGATATCAAAGAGGTAATCAGAAGCCGTATAGCTAAGATATCAAAGGGGTAATCAGAAGCCGTAAAGCTAAGATATCAAAGGGGTATTCAGAAGTCGTAAATCTAAGATATCAAAGAGGTAATCAGAAGTCGTAAAGCTAAGATATCAAAGTGGTAATCAGAAGTCGTAAATCTAAGATACCAAAGTGGTAATCAGAAGTCGAAAATCTAAGATACCAAAGTGGTAATCAGAAGCCGTAAATCTAAGATATCAAAGGGGTAATCAGAAGCCGTAAATCTAAGATATCAAAGAGGTAATCAGAAGTCGTAAAGCTAAGATATCAAAGGGGTAATCAGAAGCCATAAAGCTAAGATATAAAAGGGTAATCAGAGAATGTAAATCTAAGATATCAAAGTGGTAATCAGAAACCGTAAATCTAAGATAGCAAAGGGGTATTCAGAAGCCGTAAATCTAAGATATCAAAGAGGTAATCAGAAGTCGTCAATCTAAGATACCAAAGTGGTAATCATAAACCGTAAATCTAAGATACCAAAGAGGTAATCAGAAACCGTAAATCTAAGATATCAAAGTGGTAATCAGAAGCCGGAAATCTAAGATATCAAAGGGGTAATCAGAAACCGTAAATCTAAGATATCAAAGTGGTAATCATTAACTGTAAATCTAAGATATCAAAGTGGTAATCAGAAGCCGTAAATCTAAGATATCAAAGAGGTAATCAGAAGTGTAAAGCTAAGATATAAAAGAGGTAATCGGAAGCCGTAAATCTAAGATATCAAAGAGGTAACTAGAAGTCGTAAAGCTAAGATATCAAAGAGATGATCAGAAGCCGTAAATCTAAGATATCAAAGAGGTAACTAGAAGTCGTAAAGCTAAGATATCAAAGAGGTAATCAGAAGTCGTAAATCTAAGAAACCAAAGTGGTAATCAGAAGCCGTAAATCTAAAATATCAAAGAGGTAATGAGAAGCCGTAAATCTAAGATATCAAAGTGGTAATCAGAAGCCGTAAATCTAAGATATCAAAGGGGTAACCAGAAGCCGTAAATCTAAGATATCAAAGGGGAAATCAGAGTCCGTAAAGCTAAGATATCAAAGTGGTAATCAGAAGCCGTAAATCTAAGATATCAAAGTGGTAATGAGAAGCCGTAAATCTAAGATATCAAAGTGGTAATCAGAAGCCGTAAAGCTAAGATATCAAAGTGGTAATCAGAAGTCGTAAATCTAAGATACCAAAGTGGTAATCAGAAGTCGTAAATCTAAGAAACCAAAGTGGTAATCAGAAGCCGTAAATCTAAGATATCAAAGAGGTAATCAGAAGCCGTAAATCTAAGATATCAAAGTGGTAATCATACACCGTAAATCTAAGATAGCAAAGTGGTAATCAGAAGCGTAAATCTAAGATATCTAAGGGGTAATCAGAAGCCGTAAATCTAAGATACCAAAGTGGTAATCAGAAGCCGTAAATCTAAGATATCAAAGGGGTAATCAGAAGCCGTAAATCTAAGATACCAAAGTGGTAATCAGAAACCGTAAATCTAAGATACCAAAGAGGTAATAAGAAGCCGTAAATCTAAGATATCAAAGTGGTAATTAGAAGCCGTAAATCTAAGATATCAAAGGGGTAATCAGAAGCCGTATAGCTAAGATATCAAAGGGGTAATCAGAAGCCGTAAAGCTAAGATATCAAAGGGTAATCAGAAGTCGTAAATCTAAGATACCAAAGTGGTAATCAGAAGTCGTAAATTTAAGATACCAAAGTGGTAATCAGAAGCCGTAAATTTAAGATATCAAAGGGGTAATCAGAAGCCGTAAATCTAAGATATCAAAGAGGTAATCAGAAGTCGTAAAGCTAAGATATCAAAGGGGTAATCAGAAGCCATAAAGCTAAGATATAAAAGGGTAATCAGAAGCCGTAAATTTAAGATATCAAAGAGGTAATCATAAACCGTAAATCTAAGATAGCAAAGTGGTATTCAGAAGTCGTAAATCTAAGATATCAAAGAGGTAATCAGAAGTCGTCAATCTAAGATACCAAAGTGGTAATCAGAAGCCGTAAATGTAAGATACCAAAGAGGTAATCAGAAGCCGTAAATCTAAGATATCAAAGTGGTAATCAGAAGCCGTAAATCTAAGATATCAAAGGGGTAACCAGAAGCCGTAAATCTAAGATATCAAAGAGGAAATCAGAGGCCGTAAAGCTAAGATATCAAAGAGGTAATCAGAAGCCGTAAATCTAAGATATCAAAGTGGTAATCAGAAGCCGTAAAGCTAAGATATCAAAGTGGTAATCAGAAGTCGTAAATCTAAGATACCAAAGTGGTAATCAGAAGTCGTAAATTTAAGAAACCAAAGTGGTAATCAGAAGCCGTAAATCTAAGATATCAAAGAGGTAATCAGAAGCCGTAAATCTAAGATATCAAAGGGGTAATCAGAAACCGTAAATCTAAGATATCAAAGTGGTAATCAGAAGCCGTAAATCTAAGATATCAAAGTGGTAATCAGAAACCGTAAATCTAAAATATCAAAGGGGTAATCAGAAGCCGTATAGCTAAGATATCAAAGGGGTAATCAGAAGCCGTAAAGCTAAGATATCAAAGGGGTAATCAGAAGTCGTAAATCTAAGATATCAAAGAGGTAATCAGAAGTCGTAAAGCTAAGATATCAAAGTGGTAATCAGAAGTCGTAAATCTAAGATACCAAAGTGGTAATCAGAAGCCGTAAATCTAAGATACCAAAGTGGTAATCAGAAGCCGTAAATCTAAGATATCAAAGAAGTAATCAGAAGCCGTAAATCTAAGATATCAAAGAGGTAATCAGAAGTCGTAAAGCTAAGATATCAAAGGGGTAATCAGAAGCCATAAAGCTAAGATATAAAAGGGTAATCAGAAGCCGTAAATCTAAGATATCAAAGTGGTAATCATAAACCGTAAATCTAAGATATCAAAGAGGTAATCAGAAGCCGTAAATCTAAGATATCAAAGGGGTAATCAGAAGCCGTAAATCTAAGATACCAAAGTGGTAATCAGAAGCAGTAAATCTAAGATATCAAAGGGGTAATCAGAAGCCGTAAATCTAAGATACCAAAGTGGTAATCAGAAACCGTAAATCTAAGATACCAAAGAGGTAATCAGAAGCCGTAAATCTAAGATATCAAAGTGGTAATCAGAAACCGTAAATCTAAAATATCAAAGGGGTAATCAGAAGCCGTATAGCTAAGATATCAAAGGGGAATCAGAAGCCGTAAAGCTAAGATATCAAAGGGGTAATCAGAAGTCGTAAATCTAAGATATCAAAGAGGTAATCAGAAGTCGTATAGCTAAGATATCAAAGTGGTAATCAGAAGTCGTAAATCTAAGATACCAAAGTGGTAATCAGAAGCAGTAAATCTAAGATATCAAAGAGGTAATCAGAAGTCGTAAAGCTAAGATATCAAAGGGGTAATCAGAAGCCATAAAGCTAAGATATTAAAGGGTAATCAGAAGCCGTAAATCTAAGATATCAAAGTGGTAATCATAAACCGTAAATCTAAGATAGCAAAGGGGTATTCAGAAGCCGTAAATCTAAGATATCAAAGAAGTAATCAGAAGTCGTCAATCTAAGATACCAAAGTGGTAATCAGAAGCCGTAAATCTAAGATACCAAAGAGGTAATCAGAAGCCGTAAATCTAAGATATCAAAGTGGTAATCATAAACCGTAAATCTAAGATATCAAAGTGGTAATCAGAAGCCGTAAATCTAAGATATCAAAGAGGTATTCAGAAGCCGTAAATCTAAGATATCAAAGTTGTAATCAGAAGCCGTAAATCTAAGATATCAAAGTGGTAATCATAAACCGTAAATCTAAGATATCAAAGGGGTCATTAGAAGACGTAAATCTAAGATACCAAAGTGGTAATCAGAAACCGTAAATCTAAGATACCAAAGAGGTAATTAGAAGCCGTAAATCTAAGATACCAAAGTGGTAATCAGAAGTCGAAAATCTAAGATACCAAAGTGGTAATCAGAAGCCGTAAATCTAAGATATCAAAGGAGTAATCAGACGCCGTAAATCTAAGATATCAAAGAGGTAATCAGAAGTCGTAAAGCTAAGATATCAAAGGGGTAATCAGAAGCCATAAAGCTAAGATATAAAAGGGTAATCAGAAGCCGTAAATCTAAGATATCAAAGTGGTAATCATAAACCGTAAATCTAAGATATCAAAGTGGTAATCAGAAACGTAAATCTAAGATATCAAAGAGGTAATCAGAAGCCGTAAATCTAAGATATCAAAGAGGTAATCAGAAGCCGTAAATCTAAGATATCAAAGTGGTAATCATAAACCGTAAATCTAAGATAACAAAGTGGTAATCAGAATTCGTAAATCTAAGATATCAAAGGGGTAATCAGAAGCCGTAAATCTAAGATACCAAAGTGGTAATCAGAAGCAGTCAATCTAAGATATCAAAGGGGTAATCAGAAGCCGTAAATCTAAGATACCAAAGTGGTAATCAGAAACCGTAAATCTAAGATACCAAAGAGGTAATCAGAAGCCGTAAATCTAAGATATCAAAGTGGTAATCAGAAGCCGTAAATCTAAAATATCAAAGGGGTAATCAGAAGCCGTATAGCTAAGATATCAAAGGGGTAATCAGAAGCCGTAAAGCTAAGATATCAAAGGGGTAATCAGAAGTCGTAAATTTAATATATCAAAGAGGTAATGAGAAGTCGTAAAGCTAAGATATCAAAGTGGTAATCAGAAGTCGTAAATCTAAGATACCAAAGTGGTAATCAGAAGTCGAAAATCTAAGATACCAAAGTGGTAGTCAGAAGCCGTAAATCTAAGATATCAAAGGGGTAATCAGAAGCCGTAAATCTAAGATACCAAAGAGGTAATCAGAAGTCGTAAAGCTAAGATATCAAAGGGGTAATCAGAAGCCATAAAGCTAAGATATAAAAGGGTAATCAGAAGCCGTAAATCTAAGATATCAAAGTGGTAATCATAAACCGTAAATCTAAGATATCAAAGAGGTAATCAGAAGCCGTTAATATAAGATATCAAAGGGGTAATCAGAAGCCGTAAATCTAAGATATCAAAGTGGTAATCATCAACCGTAAATCTAAGATAACAAAGTGGTAATCAGAATTCGTAAATCTGAAATATCAAAGGGGTAATCAGAAGCCGTAAATCTAAGATACCAAAGTGGTAATCAGAAGCAGTAAATCTAAGATATCAAAGGGGTAATCAGAAGCCGTAAATCTAAGAAACCAAAGAGGTAATCAGAAGCCGTAAATCTAAGATATCAAAGTGGTAATCAGAAGCCGTAAATCTAAAATATCAAAGGGGTAATCAGAAGCAGTATAGCTAAGATATCAAAGGGGTAATCAGAAGCCGTAAAGCTAAGATATCAAAGGGGTAATCAGAAGTCGTAAATCTAAGATATCAAAAAGGTAATCAGAAGTCGTAAAGCTAAGATATCAAAGTGGTAATCAGAAGTCGTAAATCTAAGATACCAAAGTGGTAATCAGAAGTCGAAAATCTAAGATATCAAAGGGGTAATCAGAAGCCGTAAATCTAAGATATCAAAGAGGTAATCAGAAGTCGTAAAGCTAAGATATCAAAGGGGTAATCAGAAGCTGTAAATCTAAGATATCAAAGAGGTAATCAGAAATCGTCAATCTAAGATACCAAAGTGGTAATCAGAAGCCGTAAATCTAAGATACCAAAGTGGTAATCAGAAGTCGAAAATCTAAGATATCAAAGTGGTAATCAGAAGCTGTAAATCTAAGATATCAAAGAGGTAATCAGAAGTCGTCAATCTAAGATACCAAAGTGGTAATCAGAAGCCGTAAATCTAAGATACCAAAGAGGTAATCAGAAGCCGTAAATCTAAGATATCAAAGTGGTAATCATAAACCGTAAATCTAAGATATCAAAGTGATAATCAGAAGTCGTAAATCTAAGATATCAAAGAGGTATTCAGAAGCCGTAAATCTAAGATATCAAAGTTGTAATCAGAAGCCGTAAATCTAAGATATCAAAGGGGTAATCAGAAGCCGTAAATCTAAGATACCAAAGTGGTAATCAGAAGTCGTAAATCTAAGATATCAAAGGGGTAATCAGAAGCCGTAAATCTAAGATATCAAAGGGGTAATCAGAAGCCGTAAATCTAAGATATCAAAGAGGTAATCAGAAGTCGTAAAGCTAAGATATCAAAGGGGTAATCAGAAGCCATAAAGCTAAGATATAAAAGGGTAATCAGAAGCCGTAAATCTAAGATATCAAAGTGGTAATCATAAACCGTAAATCTAAGATATCAAAGTGGTAATCAGAAGCCGTAAATCTAAGATATCAAAGAGGTAATCAGAAGCCGTAAATCTAAGATATCAAAGGGGTAATCAGAAGCCGTAAATCTAAGATATCAAAGTGGTAATCATAAACCGTAAATCTAAGATAACAAAGTGGTAATCAAAAGCCGTAAATTTAAGATACCAAAGTGGTAATCAGAAGCCGTAAATCTAAGATACCAAAGTGGTAATCAGAAGTCGAAAATCTAAGATATCAAAGGGGTAATCAGAAGCTGTAAATCTAAGATATCAAAGAGGTAATCAGAAGTCGTCAATCTAAGATACCAAAGTGGTAATCAGAAGCCGTAAATCTAAGATACCAAAGAGGTAATCAGAAGCCGTAAATCTAAGATATCAAAGTGGTAATCATAAACCGTAAATCTAAGATATCAAAGTGGTAATCAGAAGTCGTAAATCTAAGATATCAAAGAGGTATTCAGAAGCCGTAAATCTAAGATATCAAAGTTGTAATCAGAAGCCGTAAATCTAAGATATCAAAGGGGTAATCAGAAGCCGTAAATCTAAGATACCAAAGTGGTAATCAGAAGTCGTAAATCTAAGATATCAAAGGGGTAATCAGAAGCCGTAAATCTAAGATATCAAAGGGGTAATCAGAAGCCGTAAATCTAAGATATCAAAGAGGTAATCAGAAGTCGTAAAGCTAAGATATCAAAGGGGTAATCAGAAGCCATAAAGCTAAGATATAAAAGGGTAATCAGAAGCCGTAAATCTAAGATATCAAAGTGGTAATCATAAACCGTAAATCTAAGATATCAAAGTGGTAATCAGAAGCCGTAAATCTAAGATATCAAAGAGGTAATCAGAAGCCGTAAATCTAAGATATCAAAGGGGTAATCAGAAGCCGTAAATCTAAGATATCAAAGTGGTAATCATAAACCGTAAATCTAAGATAACAAAGTGGTAATCAAAAGCCGTAAATCTAAGATACCAAAGTGGTAATCAGAAGCCGTAAATCTAAAATATCAAAGGGGTAATCAGAAGCCGTAAATCTAAGATACCAAAGTGGTAATCAGAAACCGTAAATCTAAGATACCAAAGAGGTAATCAGAAGCCGTAAATCTAAGATACCAAAGTGGTAATCAGAAGCCGTAAATCTAAAATATCAAAGGGGTAATCAGAAGCCGTAAATCTAAGATACCAAAGTGGTAATCAGAAACCGTAAATCTAAGATACCAAAGAGGTAATCAGAAGCCGTAAATCTAAGATATCAAAGTGGTAATTAGAAGCCGTAAATCTAAGATACCAAAGTGGTAATCAGAAGCCGTAAATCAAAGATATCAAAGGGGTAATCAGAAGCCGTAAATCTAAGATATCAAAGAGGTAATCAGAAGTCGCAAAGCTAAGATATCAAAGGGGTAATCAGAAGCCATAAAGCTAAGATATAAAAGGGTAATCAGAAGCCGTAAATCTAAGATATCAAAGTGGTAATCATAAACCGTAAATCTAAGATAGCAAAGGGGTATTCAGAAGCCGTAAATCTAAGATATCAAAGAGGTAATCAGAAGTCGTCAATCTAAAATATCAAAGTGGTAATCAGAAGCTGTAAATCTAAGATACCAAAGAGGTAATCAGAAGCCGTAAATCTAAGATATCAAAGTGGTAATCAGAAGCCGTAAATCTAAGATATCAAAGGGGTAATCAGAAACCGTAAATCTAAGATATCAAAGTGGTAATCAGAAGCCGTAAATCTAAGATATCAAAGAGGTAATCAGAAGTCGTAAAGCTAAGATATCAAAGAGGTAATCAGAAGTCGTAAATCTAAGAAACCAAAGTGGTAATCAGAAGCCGTAAATCTAAGATATCAAAGAGGTAATCAGAAGCCGTAAATCTAAGATATCAAAGTGATAATCATAAACCGTAAATCTAAGATATCAAAGTGGTAATCAGAAGCCGTAAATCTAAGATATCAAAGAGGTAATCAGAAGCCGTATATCTAAGATATCAAAGGGGTAATCAGAAACCGTAAATCTAAGATATCAAAGTGGTAATCATAAGCCGTAAATCTAAGATATCAAAGTGGTTATCAGAAGCCGTAAATCTAAGATATTAAAGAGGTAATCAGAAGTCGTAAAGCTAAGATATCAAAGAGGTAATCAGAAGCCGTAAATCTAAGATATCAAAGAGGTAATCAGAAGCCGTAAATCTAAGATATCAAAGGGGTAATCATAAACCGTAATTCTAAGATATCAAAGTGGTAATCAGAAGCTGTAGATCTAAGATATCAAAGAGGTAATCAGAAGTCGTAAAGCTAAGATATCAAAGGGGTAATTAGAAGCCGTAAATCTAAGATATCAAAGGGGTAATCAGAAACCGTAAATCTAAGATATCAAAGTGTTAATCAGAAACCGTAAATCTAAGATATCAAAGTGGTAATCATAAACCGTAAATCTAAGATATCAAAGTGGTAATCAGAAGCCGTAAATCTAAGATATCAAAGGGGTAATCAGAAGTCGTAAAGCTAAGATATCAAAGTGGTAATCATAAACCGTAAATCTAAGATATCAAAGTGGTAATCAGAAGCCGTAAATCTAAGATATCAAAGAGGTAATCAGAAGCCGTAAATCTAAGATATCAAAGAGGTAATCATAAACCGTAAATCTAAGATATCAAAGAGGTAATCATAAACCGTAAATCTAAGATATCAAAGGAGTAATCAGAAGTCGTAAAGCTAAGATACCAATGTGGTAATCAGAAGCCGTAAATCTAAGATATCAAAGAGGTAATCAGAAGCCGTAAATCTAAGATATCAAAGAGGTAATCATAAACCGTAAATCTAAGATATCAAAGGAGTAATCAGAAGTTGTAAAGCTAAGATACCAAAGTTATAATCAGAAGCCGTAAATCTAAGATATCAAAGGGTAATCAGAAGTCGTGTAAAGCTAAGATATCAAATATTTATAAACTGGATTCAAAAGAGGTCGTCAAATCCGAAGTTGGTAAAATTGCTAACCTGTTGGAAACAGGATCCAGACAATACGACAACCTCACATCCGGACTTACCAACATGACAGGTTTTTATGACCCAATTAAAAAGAACAATGTTCCTCTTTTCAGTCGGAATAGTAATACAAGTGTAAGTGGAACAAAAAGTAAACTAGATATTGTAAAGGACGATTGCAGCCTGTTTTTAAGACTCTTTATTTCATGTCAAAGTAGCCTTGGAGGAATTGCTTAGCCACGAAAATCAAAGTACGCCACCATCATTGTCTCAGGGAGTTAAAATTAATATTGGTGTAGAATCCCAGTTAGTTGAGATCCTCCAGTCGAAATGTGGTTTACCATCAGAGGAACCTCAGGCAGAGAGCATTTTTATTGATGGAGCTGCCATGGTGAATTTCAAGTCGCCACATAAACCGAACTAACACAGACAATACGAATTGACATCATAAAAACCTCAAAGAAGTGATTTCACTTTGTCCTTTGTTGCTTAGCAACGTAAATGGAGGAGGGTTCAATTAATCATTGGAAATTCAAATATGATGGTTTTATTTTACATATCTTGCATGGTCTTCTCGACAAAATGTTATATTCTGTGTATGTACACTCTAAAAATAATATTCCAATTCTCTATGGTAGCATATAGTATTTTTGTGTAGTTTTGCTACCCTAGCAATGGTTTTGTAAACATTAAATTAGCCTATATTATTGCAATTATTGGTTGAATTTTGACATCTACGATTTTTTGACTTCATATTTGATTAAGCGGTACATTTTTGTCAAGCTATACACACTACAAATGTCATTTCATATTTCAAAAATACATTTTGATATTTTTATTCATAGTTATGCCCCGTCCATAGCAACAGGTTTCCCTATGCACAGTATTTTCCTGTAGATCTCATGGACCTTTTATTTAATCAAGAAAAAAAATTCTACAACAGCACCTTAGCAGATCTAGAGACATCTTATCATTTACTAACCAGTATATATTATCAGAATTCCTTATACCTTACAATGTCCCTAGTAACCAGATATTATCCCTAGCAACCGCAGAAACTCGTCAATGCTGAGCTCTGTAAATTGCTCTTTTTTATTTTCTTTTTTTTATCTTTTTATAACCGAATGTTGATCTTTTCATTTTTTAAATCATGAGGGGAAATTATTCTCAGTAATTAGAATGTCAAAGGAACCAAGTCAACTGCATAACATGGTAAAGCAGCGCTACAGCGGCAAGGAGATGATATAATCCATGTTGAATAATTAAGAAATATATCATGGAAGCCAGAATGTGTTGGGAGTTTTAACATGGATTAGCGGTTATTATACGTTATCAGTCTCGAGATGCTAGAGACTGATAACATTTTTATCTGAATGTTCCAACATTAATAAGTATGTCCTTATTATAAGAAAAACATAAATACGTGTATCTTTGGACAAAGATCACAGAGAGCGATTATTGATTTTCTGTCATCTTGTGAAATGTGTGTCGTCTGCTGTGCACAATGTAAATGGACAGCACATAGGTGAGAGCGATTATTGATTTTCTGTCACCGCACGGCTTCCCTGAAGTTTTAAAAGTACTTTTAGCCAATCAAAATTCTACTTGCCACGAGAACATCAGATAATAGTATTTTATCCCGAACCAGAAGCGAGGGATAAAATTTACTAATATCTGCCAATCCATGTTAAAACTCAAAACACATTCTGGCTTCCATGATTTATTTCGATTCTGATATGTCTAAGAGTACAAATACGGTAGTATACTTTGATTGGAAGACGGTAATTTATATTTACGCTTGCGGAAAATGTCGTACACAATTTATGTAATTCGAATAATAAAGGACGAAGTCCTTTTAACGGTAGGCTATCCGATTTTTCCTCCTTTCTATATTGATAGCCAAATATCTGTTCACCGGAAGTTTAAAAAAAATAGATCAATTGATATTTAGAAACGCAAAAAAAAACATATTTCAATGAAAAATTCCCAATTCTTTAATTATTTACTCTATGCAAAATCGAAATAAACTTGAAATAAAATTCTAATAAAAAAATCTCTTTCTACGAAACTCTCGACGGAAGAGCGGCGTAGGTAAAATAAACGGAACAGCCATAACAAATCGGCTACAAAATTCATTCAAAATAAAAGATAATAACTTGTACGGATCATCATATTATTGAAATTTTAGGACTTCGTCCTTCAAACAGGTTGCCTGTCTCATATTATGCTAGAATAACGTAAAAGTAAGGTACATTGCCATCAAATTTCATTAATTTTTTACCGTCTGAAAATATTATTCATAATGTTGAACAATTATCATTCTTCATAAGAGGCGACAGAAATCTTACCATTTTGTAAACTGTGTGATCTATGTGAAATACGTTGGCGTTCAATTTGAGTGAACTAAATTAATAATAAATTTATCTTTATGTGCTTATTCAGCAATTACAACCTGTCTATAAACCTTAAACATTCCAAGTTTTTCATTAGAATTACATATTACTGCGCCCTCTATCGGCATTATTCGGGTTGCAATTTATGCTGCCAATGGAAAAGTCCGTCACATTATAAAAAAAAAAAAAAAAAAAAAAAAAAAATCGCATTCACCGGCGCATGTGCTAATGATATTATACCGAATGAATAACTAGTTCGTTTGTTAACAAAGCGAAAGATGGAGTTCATGTTAGAATATAAAATTTAAAATGTTTCCATGGACAAGGATGCCCTTCTAACTGAAAAACCCTTCACCCAATTTACCCCAAAATCTAGTTGATCTGTCATTTGTTGTTATAAACAACATATCCATATATCAAATCAATTGGTTGAGGCTTCGAACGTTATAGTACGGAAACAACGTTTGGACGAACGTACATCGCGTGCGTAAGTTCGTCCGAACGAGGTAACACGTAAACATCAAACAGAAAAGAAAAAAATGACAAATTAACGTAGACCTTGAGATGTCAAATTTTCTTAATTTTATTTTACCTGCATACCTTAAAAAAAACTAGAATACTATAATAATAAAACCTTTTTCTTATGATGCATAATAATTTTGTCAAAAAAAAAAAAAAAAAAAAAAAATAACAGAAAAAAAAAAATCGGTGATTCGATCTCATGATATTGTTAACGGCAGTCATGTGTTTGAGCGTTATTCTAGATATTGCCAGTTAGTTGGATTTTCTAGACATATTGTTTCTGGGAATCTGGTAAATGTGTTATTTCATTTACGACATTTTCTGTATTATATAGACCACAGAACAATAAATGACGAGCAATTAGCATTACGAGATTACTAGCGAGTTTGCGATAAAAAAAAGTTAACATAGATCTATATATACAGTGTATAATAGATGAATTTATTTATTCATTGCCCACCCAAAACTTCCCAACCCGTCTGTGACCAGAACTGTCAATTTTTGTTAACACCCTCTCTCTGTCTGGGTTTACTGTGTCCATGTGGACGTGCACCCTATCTTCAACCAATTGTGAAGTGACATGATGACTTTCCAACGTCTCCTGCAATATTTTTTCACGAGAGCAACTTCGGATATTCTCATAGTTTTTCATCTGCCGAATAACACTGTCACTGTCTAACAACTGTTAATCGAATAATACGTCTAATGAATTTATAATCCGTGATATTATAGCAATGGATTTATGGGTGAAATTAGACAAATTTTGAAGAATGTTTTTATTTTTTTTTTATTTTTTTCAAAGGTTATACTTGCCTCATTTGCCTCCATTGCGCTACGGCCATGGGTTCGTGTTGCTCGATCTTTAGTTTTCTTTGTAGTGATTTGTATATTACTGTTTGTCTCATTTTCTTTATATTTTGGCAATCGTAATTGTTGTCCTTCCATTCATAGCTTCTGATTACCCCTTTGGTATCTTCAAACTTTTTTTGTTGAGAAAAGTAAAACGTGATAGATTATATAAATAAAATGCTTGGTAATACTGTGCAATCGGTCATGGCCGATTCAAGTAAAATCATACCACTAAAATTCCAAGTAATACTACACATTTAACACTGACCCATAAACGATAGATTATATCAATGAAATTCTTAGTAAGGATAACAAAAGGACCATTATAGAAAAAACACCGAATATGTAAATGTTAAAACATGCATGTTATATCGTTTTATGTACTGTGTTAGACGAATTATGAATTATCAAATATATTGTTTGTTTTTCCATACTTTATTGAAACAAGTAAGAATAAAATATTGATCTCACGATGTTGTTTTTTTAACGTCAAAACTGTTTCATAAAAATTGTTCAAGTTTTACTCCCGTAGCAAAACAACTACGATAACCAACTTTATTTTGGATGAGATTAAAAGGTCGATTTCTATTTCTGTCTATTACGAATGAAAACGGTCAATAAAAAATGGCCGCTGACGAGAAATCGACCTTAAAATTATGTTTTGATTGCAAATTTCATACTCTCCACACTCGGGTACCGACACAAAAATTAGATGAGATATGTGTTTATGTATATTAAACATCATACTAAAATATGCCGTTGGTACCTGCGTGTGGCTATACTCAGGGGCGGATCCAGGATTTAAAGCTAGGAGGGGCCCACTTAAAAAAATTGCGCCGAGCGGAGGCAGGCGCGAAAATATTTGGGGTATTTCGTGTGAAAAATTACGATTTTACGCCAATAAATCATATTTTTTCCAATTTTAGGGGGGGGGGCGCGTGCCGGGTGCACCCCTCCCCCCCCCACCCCCCCCCCTGGATCCGCCCCTGATACTGAACATTGACATTAAATAGACATTTCTTGTTAGATTTCATATATTTTCACGAAACGATAGACTTTTCATTGACTAGTGTGACGTCATCGCACGTGCAAATATGGAAAATTGTTACCAAAACAGTAGTTGAGGTAAAGGTCTTATAAAATCAAGAAACAACGAAAACTATACGTTTCATTTATAATTTGTCAATTTCTGCTCTTATCATACCTACTCCTTTCGTCCCATGTTGATTGACCATTTTCGTAAGAGAGAAAGTTTGGGCCTATAATACTAGTTTAAGCCCGTCACCTTAAGAGAGCAGTCATGTATTTGTTCTTTAGGGCTATAGATTTTGCCTCGTTCTACGATTTTCTGGTTATATTTTGTTACTGTTCAGACGGTGGGTTTTGTTTTCCATTTTATCCATGATTCGACTGTTTGTCGGATATCACGAATATATATATATGTACTGTCAACTAAAAGACGTTCCATAGTATAAACAAATTGCATGGCATACATTCCGGTCATTGTTCTTCACTTACAATAAATTCATGCGTCACCTTGGTATGACCTATGCCACAACGTGTCAACGTGTCTTGCTTCTTGTGGTTATTATATGAATATGGAATTTTTCCAGCTATTTATTCCATTCAATTTATTATTTGTTTGTAGTATTATAATTTTTCAAATGTGACTTCTTCTGCACAGTAGTCAGTGTTTCGGCACAAACATTATTTATGTGATTTATGTGATATACTATATTTATTATTGAAATTAACAATTCCTATCTTATGTAATTACTATTTAAGCTTATGTACACCTCCCGCATGCATATGTGACCTTAATGTACTTTGGCAGTCCTTTTAAAGACCTTTGGCTTTCTTCCCAATGATATTTTGGTTTTATTATTTGGATTTGCAAAAGTCTTTACTATTTTGACTGTTATCATTGACACCAACTTATAATGGTAGCCAATTGTGGCTTTCCTGTAGAGACCCTCTGGATTTCTTGCATAGAAATATGTTCGGTTTTCTTTACCTCCAGTTGTTTGTAGGAGGGCTCATGTCTTCTTTAAATTATTTGTGTTGTTTGTGTATAATGCTGTGTACAACACATATTGTGTTGTTGTTTTGTTAGCCATCGTCTTGTGTATCCTATTATATTGCCAGTTTCTCTCAATTGTCAATTTGTTATTGCCCCTTCGGTATTCTCCAACATTTATTTACAGTTTCTCTGGATTGACATTTTCTTGATTGGCCGTTCGGTATTCTCCAACGTTTATTTGCTCCAAAAGACTTTCAACCTTCGTATTTCTGGTATTTTGACTATATAAGGGTACCTGGTGCAGATTATTTACGTTTCTGTACATGTATTATAGTGTGCTTGATTATTCCCACGTATTACATTTTCTGCAAGGCTTGCATTTTTCCTCAATTTTTTAAGCATGACATTCACAGCTTCCTGGTCTGTATTTATTAAACATACAAACCTATGTTTAGGTATTACGGATCTTACTGTTGAATTTAATAGATAAAAAGTACACTTCGAAATAGAATACAATCATGGATTGTTTTCAAAGGTAACATGACATAGGCTTCCTACACTGATTCGTGGAAAAAAGAATGGTTAAGACGAATACAGGTATTTTCCATTTTATGTATGAGTAAGATAAATACATAGAGGTTATATTGAAATACATAGAGGTCATATTTAAATGTTATTTTTTTGCTATTGAAATTTTGTCTAAATATTGGAAATCGAAGAATTCATGCATTCAATTTACAAGCTATATATAGTTTATTAAAATGCATTTTTCACTAGAAAATATTTTGATTCAAGTCCAAAATACCCTTTTCGTGTTGCAAGTCATGTAGTTAAGGTGGTACCATACACTTCAGGTAAAATTTGATCTGCTCGTTTAAATTTTCTTATTTTTTTTGGCAGTGTGTTTGAATATATCCACTGCAATAAATATCAAAATTTTAACAAATTCCAACCAACAGACTCGGAGCTATAAATTCACTAGCCACATAGCAGCTTTTCTCTCTGTGATGTTGATCATCGAGATGCTTGAAATCTGCATTACAAACATCATATGATCAAAACGTTCAACTGATTTTAAAGAGTTATCTCCCTGTAGAGTTTCTGGAACAACCTTCATCAGATTCAAAGATTAGAAAGCCAGATCATTTTAAATATGTCAGACATTCTTGTGAGCAAGAAAACTAAATTGTCTAAACAGGATATCCAAACCAGCCCTGTGTTCTGGTGAAGTTTACCAGGGCTCCCAATAACAGAGCTGCACAGCGTGTCCCCGGATGGTGCATAGCGGGAGCTCTCTCGATGGTGGGGGTTCAAATGTTACAATGCAGTAAGCCTGACCGTGGACCAACATTGGCTACACAACGTATTTTGGAGAGTGCCACACTCACTACACACTTAAGTCCTCGTTTGCAGATATCGAGAAATAATGGGCACATCTTAGCCTCTACAAAAGACTAAATGTCTCGTCCCCCGTCAACGGTCCATACTTTATCAGTGGCAGTCAAAAGTCGTTATATATACAGTAGAGTTCGTTTATAACGAACAGGCTTGTAACAAAATCAGGCTTATAGCGAAGTAAAGATAAATCCCCGGTCCCATCGCTATTTAAACAATGTATTTGTGAAGGCCTATTACAAATTTTTTATAGCGAAATCAGACTTATAACGAAGAGAATTTTAAACCCAAACAACGTTTTTATTACTCAAAATTGACATGATATAACAGAAAATTGCTGAACAAACAAATCGTTTACCTGTCTTCCGTTACGCATGGACGATCACATATTAGAATGATCAAGTTAGTGCACTTGACAATTCCGTTATTGATAATTGAAAAATCAATAATCCCACCTTTGATGTTGTTAATGATGTCAAATAAGACTTTTCTTTAAAATATTCCAACAATAAAATGGGTATTAATGATGTGATTAACAAGTTGTCAATTAATAACAAATGCGCTAATTTATTGCATTAAAAATTAATAAAACGTAATCTAAATTTTAATGAATGGATGCACAAGCTAAAGAAATTTAAAACAAAGTCGTGTGTGAGATTAATTCATTCGTTATTGTTTATTTTTTCTTTGATGATAGACTCTTTAATTAAACAACAAACTGCTTGGTCTCAATGTTCATCTAAATACCAAAAACAAAAGAAATGTACTCGTTCTGAAAATTCAATTAACCTGAGTTGTTATGTGTATATAATACCAAAAGAAACAATTATTCTTCAAATTCAAATAAAAGGAAAGGAAAATGGCTACAATCTTAAAATTGGTCATTAGAAATATATATCCGAATTATCAGCATAATACCGACCTTATATTTCCTGTTTATAAAATAGATCGTGAACAAAGTTGAAAAAATGTTTCTAAGGAACATTTGAAGATATCTAAGAGGTATTCAGAAGCCGTAGTCTTTGAGAACTGTCTAAAAGATTACATATTTTTTTTATGATAAAGGCCCACTTTACTGTGCATCAGTTATCATAGCGTAATGAAACTGCCCGGGTCAGAACCAGATTTTTTTCTCTCTAAAATTACGTGACCTCGGTGGCTCGAACTACCGATAGCTAGAGCAGATTTTGACAGTCCCTTCGAGTTCGAACCAGCGAAGCTCTACTGTACGATTTTCAAAAGGGGAGGTAATTCTACATTGTTTCTTATATCGAACGATGCCTATAGCGAACTAAATCGAGAGTCCCCTGGACTTCGTTATAAACGAACTCTACTGTAGTTTTTATATGATAGTGAACTTGTTATCGTCCAACATATAGCTTAGATACTGCTCGCTGGGATTTAAGCAACAATCAATCAATCAATATGCATACGTTCTCTTTTATAGAACGTGCATTATAAATATAACATATGTTATGTCACTAAGAATTACAATATTATGCATAAAGATTAGGAGTCCGTGTTTTTTTACACTACTGTGAGTTGCATACAGATGACGAAAGATGTCATTGGCAATTAAATTTTAACGTAATGATACAACTGATCTCGTTATTTACAGCTCAGACTTAATCTGTTCTTTGAAAACCTAGAAGTAATAGTTAATAGTAATATTTAGTTTAGATTGATTGATTGGTGTTTAACGTCCAGCGAGCAATTTTTCAGTTATATTCAGGACGAGAACATTTAAAAATTTAAACGCCACGGGACTCGAAACAAGGAAAGGTGATGGGTAGGGACGGATAATTTTGCCAGTGCAAAAGGTCTCTTATGAACCACTCATCATGAGCATAATGCTCATAATGAGCTGTTACACTGGGTTCTTTAACGTGCCGAGAGGGTGGCAATCTCTCAACACGGGACCTCGGTTTTATTTACGTCTCATCCGCAGGACGGGTTGGTTGTGAATTTATACATCCCGCACAACCGACGGACGCCCCTTCAAACCGAAGAAGCTCTCGGTCCCATTTCTATACCCCGGTGTTAGAGAAAAGTTTAGGGAAAAGTTTGAATATACCAATGGAGTATTAATTTACGATGCATTTTTTTTTCGAAAACTCGGCTATTGCGCACAAAATGTCACATGTTCCCTTCAATTTCTCCACTAAGAGGCTTGACTGAAAGTAAAAATCAATTTAAGGAAAATTGAAGTTAAATACTAAATAAACAGGAGAGGAAACCGAAAGGGCAACCAGTAATGGACAATACAGAGACACATGCAACATTGGACCACGACATAATAGAACAACACACGTTGAGCAATACTACAATTACAATGATGAGGGTGAACCCACGTGATCTCGAACGGTAAGAAGTTGCTGCTTCTTATAACAAAAAGTACACCCGACGTTTTACAAAACATTGATGAGGAGACAAATAAATGGAAAGATGTTTTTGGGTATATTCCGAGCGAGCGTTAATCATAGTCAAGCACGGAAAAAGACCTATCGGCGATAAAGAAAAGGAAAAGACCCATTGCCACTTGAGAAATAAGGAAATTAAAGCTAAATACTAATTACCGAAATTGATTGATTGATTGGTGTTTAATGCCAACTTTAGCAATATTTCAGCTATATCGTGGAGGTGGGAAATTGAAGCTAGATGATAATTATTACTGATGGATGTTTGTTTGTTTGATGACGTTTAACGCCACTTTCAACAATATTTCAGCTATATCGTGGCGGTAAGTTTTATTGGTGCAGGAAACCGGAGGACCTGGAGAAAACCACCGACCTGTCGCAAGTCACTGACAAACTTCATCACATAATGTTGTGCACCTCGCCCTAATCGAGATTAGCATACGATCACGGTCACCATCGCCTCATTACTGAGAGACATCTTATAGTACATGCAGTTGCAACCTAATACCGGTATGACAGGACAAAAAGTACAATTTTCATCATTTTATACATTAATTATTAAATGTCAAATTCATAATTTTTTATAGAAAGAATCCGTTTGTCATAGTCTAAGATGATAGATTATTATACGTCTCCTTTACAAAGAATTAAAAGTAATATATCAAAAAACATCGTTTTCTGAATATCAACTGTAAAAATAAAATATGATTTGTTTTATAATAGATACATGCTCCAGTATTAGGTCACTAACACACAACGTGTAACAAATAATGTGTTGTGTTTTTGTTTTGTTTTTCTTCGTCTTGTGTGCCCAATGTTGTAATTTTCTCTGGATTGTCCTTTTTGATTGCCACTTCGGTATTCTCTAACGTTTATTTACAGTTTCTCTGGATTGTCCCTTTTTTGATTGCACCTTCAGTATTCTCTAACGTTTATTTACAGTTTCTCTGGATTGTCCTTTTTTTGATTGCATCTTCGGTATTCTCTAAGGTTTATTTACAGTTTCTCTGGATTGTCCTTTTTGATTGTCCCTTCGGTATTCTCTAACGTTTATTTCCAGTTTCTCTGGAATGTCTATTTTTGATTGCCCCTTCGGTATTCTCTGACGTTTGTTTCCAGTTTCTCTGGATTGACCTTTTTTTGATTGCACCTTCGGTAATCTCTAACGTTTATTTACAGTTTCTCTGGATTGTCCTTTTTGATTGCCCCTTCGGTATTCTCTAACGTTTATTTACAGTTTCTCTGGATTGTCCTTTTTGATTGCCCCTTCGGTATTCTCTAACGTTTATTTACAGTTTCTCTGGATTGTCCTTTTTGATTGCCCCTTCGGTATTCTCTACCGTTTATTTACAGTTTCTCTGAATTGTCCAGTTTTGATTGCCCCTTCGGTATTCTCTAACGTTTATTTACAGTTTCTCTGGATTGTCCTTTTTGATTGCCCCTTCGGTATTTTCTACCGTTTATTTACAGTTTCTCTGGATTGTCCTTTTTGATTGCCCCTTCGGTATTCTCTAACGTTTATTTACAATTTCTCTGGATTATCCCTTTTGATTGCCCCTTCGGTATTCTCTAACGCTTATTTACAGTTTCTCTGGATTGTCCTTTTTGATTGCCCCTTCGGTATTCTCTAACGTTTATTTACTATATTTCTAAGGGTCTTGTAGGTGTCTAAATAAATGTGTGTTCACGCGACGATATAACTGAAATACTGCTAAAGTCGGCGTTTAACATCAATCAATCAATCAATCAATCAATATTAAACATAAAGATGGAGAACACCTGCACAAACCAACTTTATAATGTATTAATTTTTTACAACTGAATATCTTACAAAAGATCGCCATGATAAATAGAAAGCCATTTTCTGTAAGCTATTCTGTACAATAAAACAGTATCATTTGCATTATATTTCAGTGTCTGTCGAGTTGACGAATCGCTTGTAGACGTCGCCATCTTGTTTTACCTCAAGAAAGATGACTCTTTAATTAGTCCAGATATTTTATAAATCAAGAACGATAATTCAAAAATTGACAACTTATTTCTTTTAAATAACTCAAGTAATTCCAAGAGTTAGGGCTATGGTGTTTAGCGCCACTTTCGAAACCGGAATCCCCGGAAAAAACCACAGACCTGCCGCAAGTCACTGACAAACTTTATCACTTGACCCTAATAATAGTTAGTATTGTTCGAACATCTGCTATTTTATATAATTTTATAGATTATTGATTATGATGTTTTTGTACGGTTGTACTGTTGTATTTTTTAGAAGTCAGACATGTCTATCTATTAGTATCTTATTCGGTCGATTTTAATTACAATCATAATATAATTTTGACGGGGAATTGCCCGTGCTGTTTCGCAGTTTCAATCACAATAGCTAGAACAAATCCGTGTATATCTGTTGTTGTGTCAGACCCGGATCAATATATTATAATGTAGACAAGCATGAGGAATCATGGAGAGATCTTTGAAGTGTTTTAAATACATTCGAATCTCACTATCTCGAACGCGAAAAAATAATCTCCATGGATGCCTAGAATTAGCTCGTTGAAAGTTCCTGTAATTAAATGAAAACACAAAATACCATACCATGAGAACATTTCTAAATTAAATTGGAAAATCGTAGAAACAAGGGCAAATTTGACACCCTTTATGACAAACATATATACATGTACATGATTGCCCAGTTACCTGGCTTGGTACAGGCACTTCCATAAAAAGTTGCGGAGTTAAAGTAACCTCATCTCTTAGTGAAATGATGCAGTCATGCAAGTGTTGTCTACTTGCGTGTAAAAAGCCGACCGCGATGGATTATCAGGAAGTGCAGAGTTGTTGTACAGAATACGGACTCCTAATTCTGAACTTTATACATATATACAGTAGTGAATTTATTGTCCGTGAACTAGTTGATCTTTAGTTTTATATACATGTATGTTTTGTAGATCGTTGTTTGTACTTTTGTACTTTTTCTTTTGGTCATTGTGTTGTGTGTTCTTCTTCGATTTACGGGTTCTGACGTCTTTGTGACATTACTGGATATACACCAAGACGTCTTTGTGACATTACTGGATATACACCAAGACGTCTTTGTGACATTACTGGATATACACCAAGACGTCTTTGTGACATTACTGGATATAGACCAAGACGTCTTTGTGACATTACTGGATATACACCAAGACGTCTTTGTGACATTACTGGATATAGACCAAGACGTCTTTGTGACATTACTGGATATAGACCAAGACGTCTTTGTGACATTACTGGATATACACCAAGACGTCTTTGTGACATTACTGGATATAGACCAAGACGTCTTTGTGACATTACTGGATATACACCAAGACGTCTTTGTGACATTACTGGATATACACCAAGACGTCTTTGTGACATTACTGGATATACACCAAGACGTCTTTGTGACATTACTGGATATACACCAAGACGTCTTTGTGACATTACTGGATATAGACCAAGACGTCTTTGTGACATTACTGGATATACACCAAGACGTCTTTGTGACATTACTGGATATAGACCAAGACGTCTTTGTGACATTACTGGATATACACCAAGACGTCTTTGTGACATTACTGGATATACACCAAGACGTATTTGTGACATTACTGGATATACACCAAGACGTCTTTGTGACATTACTGGATATACACCAAGACGTCTTTGTGACATTACTGGATATAGACCAAGACGTCTTTGTGACATTACTGGATATACACCAAGACGTCTTTGTGACATTACTGGATATACACCAAGACGTCTTTGTGACATTACTGGATATACACCAAGACGTCTTTGTGACATTACTGGATATACACCAAGACGTCTTTGTGACATTACTGGATATACACCAAGACGTCTTTGTGACATTACTGGATATACACCAAGACGTCTTTGTGACATTACTGGATATAGACCAAGACGTCTTTGTGACATTACTGGATATAGACCAAGACGTCTTTGTGACATTACTGGATATTGACCAAGACGTCTTTGTGACATTACTGGATATACACCAAGACGTCTTTGTGACATTACTGGATATACACCAAGACGTCTTTGTGACATTACTGGATATACACCAAGACGTCTTTGTGACATTACTGGATATACACCAAGACGTCTTTGTGACATTACTGGATATACACCAAGACGTCTTTGTGACATTACTGGATATACACCAAGACGTCTTTGTGACATTACTGGATATACACCAAGACGTCTTTGTGACATTACTGGATATACACCAAGACGTCTTTGTGACATTACTGGATATAGACCAAGACGTCTTTGTGACATTACTGGATATAGACCAAGACGTCTTTGTGACATTACTGGATATAGACCAAGACGTCTTTGTGACATTACTGGATATAGACCAAGACGTCTTTGTGACATTACTGGATATACACCAAGACGTCTTTGTGACATTACTGGATATACACCAAGACGTCTTTGTGACATTACTGGATATACACCAAGACGTCTTTGTGACATTACTGGATATACACCAAGACGTCTTTGTGACATTACTGGATATACACCAAGACGTCTTTGTGACATTACTGGATATAGACCAAGACGTCTTTGTGACATTACTGGATATAGACCAAGACGTCTTTGTGACATTACTGGATATAGACCAAGACGTCTTTGTGACATTACTGGATATAGACCAAGACGTCTTTGTGACATTACTGGATATACACCAAGACCTCTTTGTGACATTACTGGATATACACCAAGACGTCTTTGTGACATTACTGGATATACACCAAGACGTCTTTGTGACATTACTGGATATACACCAAGACATCTTTGTGACATTACTGGATATAGACCAAGACGTCTTTGTGACATTACTGGATATACACCAAGACGTCTTTGTGACATTACTGGATATACACCAAGACGTCTTTGTGACATTACTGGATATACACCAAGACGTATTTGTGACATTACTGGATATACACCAAGACGTCTTTGTGACATTACTGGATATACACCAAGACGTCTTTGTGACATTACTGGATATACACCAAGACGTCTTTGTGACATTACTGGATTTACACCAAGACGTCTTTGTGACATTACTGGATATACACCAAGACGTCTTTGTGACATTACTGGATATACACCAAGACGTCTTTGTGACATTACTGGATATACACCAAGACGTCTTTGTGACATTACTGGATATACACCAAGACGTCTTTGTGACATTACTGGATATACACCAAGACGTATTTGTGACATTACTGGATATACACCAAGACGTCTTTGTGACATTACTGGATATACACCAAGACGTCTTTGTGACATTACTGGATATACACCAAGACGTATTTGTGACATTACTGGATATACACCAAGACGTATTTGTGACATTACTGGATATACACCAAGACGTATTTGTGACATTACTGGATATACACCAAGACGTCTTTGTGACATTACTGGATATAGACCAAGACGTCTTTGTAACATTACTGGATATATACCAAGACGTCTTTGTGACATTACTGGATTTACACCAAGACGCCTTTGTGACATTACCGGATATACACCAGACGTCTTTGTGACATTACTGAATATACACCAAGACGTCTTTGTGACATTACTGGATATACACCAAGACATCTTTGTGACATTACTGGATATACACCAAGACGTATTTGTGACATTACTGGATATACACCAAGACGTCTTTGTGACATTACTGGATATACACCAAGACGTATTTGTGACATTTCTGGATATACACCAAGACGTCTTTGTGACATTACTGGATTTACACCAAGACATCTTTGTGACATTACTGGATATACACCAAGACGTCTTTGTGACATTACTGGATTTACACCAAGACGTCTTTGTGACATTACTGGATTTACACCAAGACGTCTTTGTGACATTACTGGATTTACACCAAGACGTCTTTGTGACATTACTGAATTTACACCAAGACGTCTTTGTGACATTACTGGATTTACACCAAGACGTCTTTGTGACATTACTGGATATACACCAAGACGTATTTGTGACATTTCTGGATATATACCAAGACGTCTTTGTGACATTACTGGATATACACCAAGACGTCTTTGTGACATTACTGGATATACACCAAGACGTCTTTGTGACATTACTGGATATACACCAAGACGTATTTGTGACATTTCTGGATATACACCAAGACGTCTTTGTGACATTACTGGATTTACACCAAGACGTCTTTGAATCTATTTTTATTACTGGGTGGTTTTTGATCTGTATTTGAAAGACATTTTTTGTCAGTAAAACAATGTACTTTTGTTTACACAATACGAATAAAAATACTTTATTGTCAATCAAGACGCCCATTGCGAGTTATACAATTAAAGTACAATTTTAAATTTTCAAATAATTAATGTTCATCGGTGATTGATTAATGAAACGAAACTATATTAAATAGATATTAAGCATAAAACACATAGATATGATAGATGTAAGTAAAGTAACAAGTACATTGATCCCATGTGATTGTTATACAGAAAAGCCAGAGTTTGCTTTGCCTCATTAGAAATGTGACAATACAAAGAAATTGAATAGTAATAATAATAAACTACATATATATTAATAATTATAATAGTAATTTAGTTACATAAAACCATCATTAGCAGAATTATGAATTCAAGAGCAGAATATGCGATTAACCTCCGATTAAATTGTTATTATTATATAAAAGTTCTAATCTTTGCTTACTTATATATATATACAGTGAAACATGTCTCTCCTCGGGACCAATGTTTGTGTTTGGAATAGACAGGAGTCCGATTTATATGGGTTAACAGGGGCGGGTCCAGGATTTCAAGTTAGGAGGGCGCACTTAAAAAAATTGCGCCGAACAGAGGGAGGCGCGAAAAACTTTTGGGGTATTTCATGTGAAAAATCACGATTTTACGCCAACTAATCATATTTTTTCCAATTTTAGGGGGGGAGGGGGCGCCGGGTGCGCCCACCCCTGGATCCGCCCCTGGTTAGTTAACACACATTTCTCACATTACATTATTCAAAGTTCGGTTTATACAGGTCTGGCTGTATAATTGATTATAAACATGGCGATCCTCGTTTGAAAGAAGCCATATAAACTTATTTTTATTGTCTAGTAATTTAATATTTAAATATTTACTTTCAATTTTTTGTAAGATTTCTTTTCTAATGTCATTTAATGGTGCACAATCTAATAATAATATGAATTTCATTTTCAATATCTGCATGACATAATTTACCTATTTTTGATTCTGTTTTAATTTTTATTCTTTCCTCTTTCAAGCTCTAAATTATGGAAACTTATTCTAAATTGTGTTAAGACTTTCATCTGGTTGTAAGTGACCCATGTTTACATACTTCTTGTGTTGTAATCCATGCCTACTCCAATCTGAAAACGATGATCAAATCGTAACAGTCCTTAATCTAATCTTAATGATACACAACAGGGACGGATCTAGGATTTGGGGTGGGGGGCGCACTTAAAAAAATGCTATGTCATTGACAATATAATTATTTCCTTAGCAACAAAGATCCGTATTTTTTGCAAATAAATAGTATGTCCTGCAATAAAAATAAAACTTCAACATCTTATTGGTGAATACCGTATAATTACAAACCTATATCATCAACAAAACTCCATTGAATAGTTCTATACTTAAATATTTCCGACATAAATATTACAAATGGCAGATATGTAAATTAATGTCATGCATAATTACGTTACTTCATTAAATTTAAAAAATAAAATAAATATCGTCAATGACATAGCATTTTTTGGGTATTTCGTGTGAAAAATCGCGATTTTACGCCAAAAAATCATATTTTTTCCATTTTCAGGGGCGAGGACGCCCCCCCCCCCCCCCCCCCCTGAATCCGCCCCTGAACAAGGACATCGGAAGCTATAAACTTAATTTAACCGAGAGAACTCGAATACTTGGATATTTAGAAAAATCATGATAAACTGATTTCGTCATGACGAGCGGAAGTGATTATACGAACCGTAACTATGGTCTCTTATTTACGATATTTATTTTATTTTTTAAATTTAATGAAGTAACGTAATTATGCATGACATTAATTTACATATCTGCCATTTGTAATATTTATGTCGGAAATATTTAAGTATAGAACTATTCAATGGAGTTTTGTTGATGATATAGGTTTGTAATTATACGGTATTCACCAATAAGATGTTGAAGTTTTATTTTTATTGCAGGACATACTATTTATTTGCAAAAAATACGGATCTTTGTTGCTAAGGAAATAATTATATTGTCAATGACATAGCAGTGTAAATAAATAATAAGCGGACAAGGGTTTAAACATTCAAGCTATGATGTACATATTTGTAATATAACACAACCGGAAAATGTAGACGTTAAACTCAATTAGCCATAACTCTAACTCTAATATAAGGCAGAGTTAAAGTACATGAAGATCTCTCAGAAGTTTGTTGGGTTTGGCCGCTTATATCATTTTCATATGGTTTTGTCGCTTATATCAATTTCAACTGACATGTTCCAGGTTATGATTCAAGTAACGTTTGACTGACTTTTCAAATCAATAAAAGCTGTGCTGATTTGAGGCCAAATCTCTAGAATTGAACTCTAGTGGGTATGTTAACTTGTTCTACTTGACCTTGCCCTTACTGTAATGTTAACATGTTGTACCATACAAAATGTACCTTTGTAGTATCGCTCAAATGGTTGTCATTTAAAGCCGTACATTTGTTTCATATGCTTGACATTTCACCTTTTTAACGTTTCCGGATTAAAATAATGTCATGTCACGCCACCACTTAACAGTAGTGGTATTTGTATTAAGTAATATAAAATCACTATTATAATCCTGATTTGTTTAAGAATGAAGTCATTAACCGATAACTTCAGTCGGAACCAAAGTGAGGTTGGTTATATTTAGCTTGTTCAATGAAATTTAACACAAACACACACACTCACACACATAATATAAAACTGTTCAGAATCGAATGAAAAAAATAACATAGCAAATTGAGCTGGGACCGTCGTTGGATTTACAACTACCTGGGTAATTAGTGCATATCACCACTAAAGTTGTGATTTCGAACCCCATTCATGGTGGGGTGTACTCGATACAACATTCCGCCAATAAAACTGACGCCACGATATAACTGAAATATTGTTGAAAGTGGCGTTAAACACCATAAACCACTCAAAACCAAACAAATTTAATATTAAAAGTTAAACATTATTGGTCGACAATATTCGAATCACCCCTCTCGAAAACCTTAAATTTCTTGAGACAATACGAACTGCCTCTGTCGTGTAATTATTAGTATCCCGTCCGATTAAACCAAAGATTATAGGATGCGGCTATGGTGTTTAACGCCACTTTCAAGAATATTTCAGATATATCGTGGCGGTCAAAGACAATAAAATTTGTATATCTGCATTTATTGGTCGACAATATTCGAATCACCCCTCTCGAAAACCTTAAATTTCTTGAGACAATACGAACTGCCTCTGTCGTGTAATTATTAGTATCCCGTCCGATTAAACCAAAGATTATAGGATGCGGCTATGGTGTTTAACGCCACTTTCAAGAATATTTCAGATATATCGTGGCGGTCAAAGACAATAAAATTTGTATATCTGCATTAAGGAGTAAAATCAAATATTAGTTGGCTTGGAGGTTGTATCTGTCCGAGTAGAGAGACGTGTCTACCCCTTACTGTTTTTTGTTTTATCGAACTAGCACTACAAAATAAGCTTTAATCCCACATACCATTTCCTGCAGGAATACTGGATACGTCTTGAATATATAAAACAAATGATGAAGATACAAAAGTGGTAATCAGTAGACGTAAATCAAAGAAAGACATAACATACAATGGCCAACATTTTGAAGATTACAATGGGGTAACCAGAAGACGTAAATCAAAGAATGACGGAAAATACAATGGCCAAAAGTTTGAAGATACCAAAGGGATAATCAGAATATGTAAATCGAAGGACAGACAACTTAACGGCAAAAAAAACAAAAGTACAAACAACGATCTACAAAACATACACATAAAACTAAAGATCGAGTAACACAAACCCCACTAAATACCGGGGGTGAACTCAGGTAATAAATCAAATTGACATTTACAATTTAGTCTACTTTTACAAATTTTGGTTAATAACGCGGAAATCATTATAAAAGCAATATGATATGACTTTGTTCTGCATCATTGACCAACAAGAGATTAAACCATTTACGTTACGACATCTGATTGGCCAAGTTGTTGATCAACAAAAGAATCATGCATTTAAATTTTTTTTAAAAATAGGTGGAAAAGAAATTAAACCCACTGCTCGCAGATAACACAGCATGAATTTATGCTGTGTCATCAGGGTACATTGCATTCGGTAAATTGAAAGCATCGACGCACCAATGACATGAGTCCATTAATATTGGCATCAAAAGTTTTAATTACAGAAGCTGAACAGTCTAATTTGTTTTTTGTTTCTGTAAAAAGAAATTAGTTTCTACCTGTAAATGACCCAATGTGTCAACATTGAAGATATTCATATCTTTGGTATGTTATTTGTATTATAAACGTTTATATGCATGTTTATACTTTTCTTTAAAGCTTTTGCACAACTAATTTTTATTTATTTCAGTAAGATTGTTTCAAATACTAGCATTATTCATCTTTAGCGGAACTATTGGACATACACTCCAAGTGCTAATTGATTTGATTTATTGCGTTTAACGCCACTTTCAGCAATATTTCAGCTATATCATGGCGACCAGTTTTAGTGGTGAATGAAATCGGAGTACCGGAGAGAACTACAGACCATGGGCAAGCAACTAGTAAACTTTATCACTTGCGGCTGCGAGTCGAGAGCTCCTCGAAATATGCAGTATATACGGCCATGACGATTCGTATTTATCAAGCCTAACTTTATCATGGCGACTATTTTGTGCTATCTTTCTCCGTCGATCTGTCGTTGCTTCATAACGGCAGAACGTCACAACGACAAAACGTCACAACGACAGAACGTCACAACGACAGAACGTCATAACGGCAGAACGTCACAACGACAAAACGACAGTGCGAAATCAAAGGAAAACAGAACAAGAAGCGCCCTGTGTCTTGTGTGCACAATGTTGCGAGTGTTTCTGGATTGTCAAGTCTTGATTTCCTCTTCGTTTTTTTTCTAACGTTTATTTGTCTTGTGTCTTGTGTACCCAATGTTGCCAGTGTCTCTGGATTGACCATTCTTTTTCCCTTTCAGCTTTTTATATCATTGATTTACCACCTACAGTCTATCTTGTGTCTTGTGTATCCAATGTTGCCATTGTCTCTGGATTGACCATTCTTTTTCCCTTTCAGCTTTCTCTATCATTGATTTACCACCTACAGTCTATCTTGTGTCTTGTGTATCCAATGTTGCCAGTGTCTCTGGATTGACCATTCTTTTTCCCTTTCAGCTTTCTCTATCATTGATTTACCACCTACAGTCTATCTTGTGTCTTGTGTATCCAATGTTGCCAGTGTCTCTGGATTGACCATTCTTTTTCCCTTTCAGCTTTTTATATCATTGATTTACCACCTACAGTCTATCTTGTGTCTTGTGTATCCAATGTTGCCATTGTCTCTGGATTGACCATTCTTTTTCCCTTTCAGCTTTCTCTATCATTGATTTACCACCTACAGTCTATCTTGTGTCTTGTGTATCCAATGTTGCCAGTGTCTCTGGATTGACCATTCTTTTTCCCTTTCAGCTTTCTCTATCATTGATTTACCACCTACAGTCTATCTTGTGTCTTGTGTATCCAATATTGCCAGTGTCTCTTGACTGTCCATTCTCGATTGCCCCTTCGGTTTTCTCTACCGTTTATATTACCGCCTACAGTCTGTCCTGTGTCTTGTGTGCCCAATGTTGCCAGTGTGTCTGGATTGTCTAATTTTTTATTTCCACTTTGGGTTTCTCCAGCATTTCTATTCCCGGTAAAAGGAAGACATCATAAAGAGAGAATAAGAGAAAACGTCCTGTCGTCGTGTCGTTCTATCGTTATGATCGGAAGGCAAAGCGTTATATCTACAGAACGATGGGTAGATATTTCGCTTGATTAAAGTTCTCGTTAGTACACGTTATTAAGTAATATATTTGATTTGGTTGCTTGGTTTTATGGTGTTTAACGCCGCTTTCAACAATATTTCAGCTATATCGGGGCGGTCAGTTTTATTGGTGGAGGAAACCGGAATACCCGGAGAAAACCACCGACCTGTCGCAAGTCACTGACAAACTTCATCACATAATGTTGTACACCTCGAATCCACAACATTGGTGGTGACAGGCACCGATTGCATAGGTAGATGTAAATCCAACTACCGTACGATCACGGCCACGACGGCCCCTAATATATTAGAAGATTTACTGGTATTAATTGTGATTTGATGGATATGCTAATGAAAACGTAGATATCAAACTTAGTGCACATGACTGGTTTCTGGAATAACCTTCATCTGGTACCCTAACACGTCGCCAATAAACCTTCATCAGGTAACCTAACACGTCGCCAATAAACCTTCATCAGGTACTCTAACATGTCGCCAATAAACCTTCATCAGGTACCCTAACACGTCGCCAATAAACCTTCATCAGGTACTCTAACACGTCGCCAATAAATCTTCATCAGGTACCCTAACATGTCGCCAATAAACCTTCATCGGGTACCCCAACATGTCGCCAATAAATCTTCATCAGATACCCTAACACGTCGCCAATAAACCTTCATCAGGTACTCTAACACGTCGCCAATAAATCTTCATCAGGTACCCTAACATGTCGCCAATAAACCTTCATCGGGTACCCCAACATGTCGCCAATAAATCTTCATCAGGTACTCTAACATGTCGCCAATAAACCTTCATCAGGTACCCTAACACGTCGCCAATAAACCTTCATCGGATACCCCAACATGTCGCCAATAAACCTTCATCGGGTACCCCAACATGTCGCCAATAAACCTTCATCAGGTACTCTAACATGTCGCCAATAAACCTTCATCAGGTACCCTAACATGTCGCCAATAAACCTTCATCAGGTACTCTAACATGTCGCCAATAAATCTTCATCAGGTACTCTAACATGTCGCCAATAAACCTTCATCAGGTACCCTACCACGTCGCCAATAAACCTTCATCAGGTAACCTAACACGTCGCCAATAAACCTTCATCGGGTACCCCAACATGTCGCCAATAAACCTTCATCAGGTACTCTAACATGTCGCCAATAAACCTTCATCAGGTACCCTAACATGTCATCAATAAACCTTTATCAGGTACTCTAACATGTCGCCAATAAATCTTCATCAGATACCCTAACATGTCGCGAATAAACCTTCATCAGGTACTCTAACATGTCACCAATAAACCTTCATCAGGTACCCTAACATGTCGCCAATAAACCTTCATCAGGTACTCTAACATGTCGCCAATAAACCTTCATCAGGTACCCTAACATGTCGCCAATAAACCTTCATCAGGTACCCTAACACGTCGCCAATAAACCTTCATCAGGTACCCTAACATGTCACCAATAAACCTTCATCAGGTACCCTAACATGTCGCCAATAAACCTTCATCAGGTACCCTTACACGTCGTCAATAAGCCTTCATCAGGTACCCTAACACGTCGCCAAGAAACCTTCATCAGGTACCCTAACACGTCGCCAATAAACCTTCATCAGGTACCCTAACATGTCGCCAATAAACCTTCATCAGGAAACCTAACATGTCGCCAATAAACCTTCATCAGGTACCCTAACATGTCGCCAATAAACCTTCATCAGGTACCCTAGCATGTCGCCAATAAACCTTCATCAGGTACCCTAACATGTCGCCAATAAACCTTCATCAGGAAACCTAACATGTCGCCAATAAACCTTCATCAGGTACCCTAACATGTCGGCAATAAACCTTCATCAGGTACCCTAACATGTCGCCAATAAACCTTCATCAGGTACCCTAACATGTCGGCAATAAACCTTCATCAGGTACCCTAACATGTCGCCAATAAACCTTCATCAGGTACCCTAACACGTCGCCAATAAACCTTCATCAGGTACCCTAACGCGTCGCCAATAAACCTTCATAAGGTACCCTAACATGTCGCCAATAATCTTTCATCAGGTAACCTAGCATGTCGCCAATAAACCTTCATCAGGTACCCTAACATGTCGCCAATAAACCTTCATCAGGCACCCTAGCATGTCGCCAATAAACCTTCATCAGGTACCCTGACATGTCGCCAATAAACCTTCATCAGGTACCCTAACACGTCGCCAATAAACCTTCATCAGGTACCCTAACATGTCGCCAATAAACCTTCATCAGGTACCCTAACATGTCGCCAATAAACCTTCATCAGATACCCTAACACGTCGCCAATATACCTTCATCAGGTACCCTAGCATGTCGCCAATAAACCTTCATCAGGTACCATAACATGTCGCCAAGAAACCTTCATCAGGTACCCTAGCATGTCGCCAATAAACCTTCATCAGGTACCCTAGCACGTCGCCAATAAACCTTCATCAGGTACCCTAACATGTCGCCAATAAACCTTCATCAGGTACCCTAACATGTCGCCAATAAACCTTCATCAGGTACCCTAGCATGTCGCCAATAAACCTTCATCAGGTACTCTAACATATCGCCAATAAACCTTCATCAGGTACTCTAACATGTCGCCAATAAACCTTCATCAGGTACCCTAACATGTCGGCAATAAACCTTCATCAGGTACCCTAACATGTCGCCAATAAACCTTCATCAGGTACCCTAACACGTCGCCAATAAACCTTCATCAGGTACCCTAACGCGTCGCCAATAAACCTTCATAAGGTACCCTAACATGTCGCCAATAAACTTTCATCAGGTAACCTAGCATGTCGCCAATAAACCTTCATCAGGTACCCTAACATGTCGCCAATAAACCTTCATCAGGCACCCTAGCATGTCGCCAATAAACCTTCATCAGGTACCCTGACATGTCGCCAATAAACCTTCATCAGGTACCCTAACATGTCGCCAATAAACCTTCATCAGGTACCCTAACATGTCGCCAATAAACCTTCATCAGATACCCTAACACGTCGCCAATATACCTTCATCAGGTACCCTAGCATGTCGCCAATAAACCTTCATCAGGTACCATAACATGTCGCCAAGAAACCTTCATCAGGTAACCTAACACGTCGCCAATAAACCTTCATCAGGTACTCTAACATGTCGCCAATAAACCTTCATCAGGTACCCTAGCATGTCGCCAATAAACCTTCATCAGGTAACCTAACACGTCGCCAATAAACCTTCATCAGGTACCCTAGCATGTCGCCAATAAACCTTCATCAGGTACCCTAGCACGTCGCCAATAAACCTTCATCAGGTACCCTAACATGTCGCCAATAAACCTTCATCAGGTACCCTAACACGTCGCCAATAAACCTTCATCAGGTACCCTAACATGTCGCCAATAAACCTTCATCAGGTACCCTAACACGTCGCCAATAAACCTTCATCAGATACCCTAACACGTCGCCAATAAACTCTATTTGAAGCTATTAAATAAACAATTGATGTCGAAAAAAGTAGTTTTTTTGTGTTGTCCTAGTATGTGTCTTTATGTTCTGAGTTCCGTGTTGTGATGCTCGTTACGATGTTCGGTTCGTCTTTACCCCCAATTCTTTGTGTGTGTGTGTGTGTGTGGAGAGGGGGGGGGGGGGGGGGGGGAGGGGAGGGGGTGGGGGTGCTCATGTCTTGTTTAAATTGTTTTTGTTTGTGTACGTATAATCGTATCCGGTACGTATTGTGTTGATTTTAATGTTTTGCTTTTCGTCGTCTTGTGTACCAAATGTTGTCAATTTCTCTGTATTTTTTAACGTTTATTTAGTACAGATAAACTGGCGCTTGTCATTACCTCAAACAAGGTCTGTTGATAAATGTATAAATATCATAATTTTTTGTTTGTTTTTTCATTCTGATCAACGAAACTTTTGACAGGCAATGAATTATGCATAAAGAATAATTAATATAAATATATATATATCACTATTAGAAATGGTCACGTCTACAGTTTTGATGTATTACTGTTCATATTTTAAATACATATATTGATTATTTTACTACTAATTAAGTATTATAGCTGAATGCACAATTTTCAAATTTACTAGATGACTGATAGTCAGATATTTCTGTTTTACAATGGACCAGAGACAACTATTGACAAAATCTGCATAGTTGCAAGCTGTACAAGTTATCTTTTATGTAAAATTATGCAAATATATGACCGCACACTTTCCAGGCTTGGCTTTTACATTTCAATAAAAAAAAAGTAACTGGTTTAAACTAGTTTACTGGGCACATACAGATGACGTATAGCACCTTAGAATCTAATATTCAATATTTTTATTTATAAAATGAAAAACAAACAAAAAATACCACACTGTCGGATTGATTGATTTATTGTGTTTATCGTCACTTTCAGCAATATTTCAGCTATATCATGGCGACCAGTTTTAGTGGTGGAAGAAGCCAGAGTACCCGGTGAGAACCACCGACAATGGGCAAGCAACTGGTAAACTTTATCACTTGCGGCTGCGAGTAGAGTGTACCCTTTTTTGTAATTCATAAAGCCGGGCGCGAACCCATGCCGTATTGGTGATAGGCTTGTATGAGTTGTTAAGTAATCCAACTACCTAACTCATTGAGCCACCAGGGCCTTACAACTACCTAACTCATTGAGCCACCAGGGCCTTACAACTACCTAACTCATTGAGCCACCCGGGCCCTACAACTACCTAACTCATTGAGCCACACTGTCGGAACAATTCCATAATCAAAACCAGACAATCGTAGAAACAGAGATCAGTACCCCTAACACATAAATATGACACTTTACTTTCCTGTGTTGCAACAGACACTTCAGTGAAAGTGGTGGATCCAAACACCCCCTCTTAGTGAAAGGATTAAATTTGAGTCATAAAATATCAATCCTCACATATAACATGGTGATGTACTATGATTACAAACTTGCAAACAATAACGTGTAGATATAGAGATGGCACTGGGAATAGTTTATGGGTGGCAATCACTGGGAATAGTATATGGATGGCAATTTAGATTACCACAGAACAAAAGTGGATATAAGTAGATATAGAGATGGCACTGGGAATAGTATATGGGTGGCAATCACTGGGAATAGTATATGGGTGGCAATTTAGATTACCACAGAACAAAAGTGGATATAAGTAGATATAGAGATGGCACTGGGAATAGTATATGGGTGGCAATCACTGGGAATAGTATATGGGTGGCAATTTAGATTACCACAGAACAAAAGTGGATATAAAGGAGAATTGGGATATTGTTGCCTTACAAAGGACCATCGACAACCACTCCTGCCAAACCTTTCATCATTAGGGACTGAGGCAAGTCGTCTTATATATATACGTTCACCATACATGAGGCCACATTTAGGCCCCGCCCTAAGGGTGAGTTGGGTATTTATTGCCTCCCGCAAAACTAGCGGACGATCCTTTCAGAGACATTGTGTTGTACCTCGATGATCTATGCCCTATTTCTCTAAATCGGGTTAAGGTTTATTTAGCATTCTTGCAAAAAGGACGTGATACGTCAAACGACCAGTACCTTGTTACTCCAGAGGGCAACACAATCAATAGCCACCCATGACCTTTTGTCTGCAGACTGTAATTTTCCTCACATTTAGAACAAGTTCATTATAAATGTATGTTATTCGTTGCAATGCTTCTGAGTACCCATTTGGTATCTTCAAACTTTTCTTTTCATACGTTTTTCTTTCCAATTGGAAGCTAAACTTGGCCACGTAATCGAATAATATCTTCTTTTCAGCTGTAACTTCAATTACTGTAAAACATTTTTTTCAAGAACAACAAAATAAAGAGGAAACCATTAATATTGAGCATTACTGTGCATAATGCATAGAAGCTTATGTTTCATGTTGTAATGTAATTTTTGAGTTCATGATATAGTTGATGTGTATATTGATGTGTATGTTTGATGTGTATGTTTGATGTGTATGTTGATGTGTATGTTTGCACGTAATCGAACCACATTCATTTTTATTATACAATATAAAAGGAGAATACACAAAATTCGTGATACGAGGTCAATTATTAAGAGCGTCCACGTCAAAAGTTCTCTTTAACATTTCTAGATTAATTAATCTATCAAGATGATGTTTACATATGGAACAGGAACTGCTTACCATTCCGGAGCACATGAGTTCACTTCCTGTTGCTCGATCTTTAGTTTTCTAGATTGTTGCTTGTCTTTTATTTTGCCCTTATGTTGTCTGCCATTTAACTAGGGATAACTAAATACTACGATTACGATTTATGTCATAAGAGACCGATCATTTACTTATGTGGGTCTATGCCCCACATCCCTTACACGAGTCAGAACTTTTTTATTCACACGAAACAGAAATCATATTATTTCCTTTATTACACGAAATAAAAGTTTTATTCATTTTTTTTCAAAATATTTCTTGGTGAATTATGCAGGATCAGATTATTTTTTATCTTTCATGTCAAGATACTTTTTTAAATATAAATTGGCGACAGAAAATACAAATAAAACCATAGCCTTGCCCCCTAAATGTAAATTGGCTAACACGTGTGGTATTATCAATTTCATTTACCAAATCCGGAAATCTGGAGCTTAAAAGAATATTTTGTCTTGCAAGTTAAAATATCAATAATATACTAAAGATGTCTTCATTATGTTGTAACTTCCGGTTTGAGGGGTCAATATTAAAACAGATATCATCAATGTCAGTGGTCAACCATGAAATTAATTGTTCATACCTAGCAGGATTTAGGAAATGCAGCATCCGTAGACTTAGATGATAATTATAAAATAAAAAGTTAAATTATCGGACACAAAACCAACTACAGTAACATAGCACTCCTTTAACAAACCTTAGTTTCCATGGTGAAACAGCGGGCTGATATGATATGCGTGTGACCAAATGTACCAGCCAATGAATATTCCAATTGCGAAAATATATAAGAAGAATTTGAAGATACCAAAGGGGCAATCAGAATCCGAAGAAGAACATACAACACAATGACCAAAAGAAAACGTACAAAAGGACAAACAACGAAACCCACAAACAACCGGGGGTGAAGTCAGGTGCTCCGGAAGGGCGAGCAGTTCCTGCTCCACTAGTGGCACCCGTCGTGTTAATCTAGTTACTAAACTGTTACGAGAAGTCCAGCTGGGAGAAACACATAATTATCATATCATTATATATTCATAACATAAGGTTACTCACATGTGACGCATAATGAGGGTTCATCAGCTCTTCCACGCCGAGACATATCAGTAAATGGAAACAAGTGAGAGACCTGATTTTTATCAGATTGAGGGATGATAACCAAGTAGAACGATTTGAAAAAGGTCCTGTTTTAATTAATCTATTATATACTTTCAATTAATTGATCTTAATATATTGACCAGTCTGATATACCTTATCAGACCGGTGTAATATGGAATTATGAACATGGATGGACTCTACACAAACAAACAAACAAACAAGCAACGTAAACAAGAAAATAATCCTACAAATAACTCAAGGTAACGACGAACCAAACATAATTTGCTTATGCTGAAATCGTAAAGGACATGACAACACGGAACTAAGAATGCAACGACACATGACAGAACAACACAAATAACAGAACAAAACCTTCTATTTACTAATAATTAACATAATATCAATACAACCAACTTGCTTGTATAATAGTTAGACATGCAAAATGAACTTGCTTGATGAACGGGTCGGTCAATAACCCCATAGTGTTACTTGTTACATAGGGTACAACTTTACGAAACACGTAAACATTTGGATATCTACGTATTGGTCTCTTGTTGACCGATCGATCAATGATCTATTCAGTATATAACATTTACCTAAGCTTTCACCAGTTTGATCATGCTAACTACAAAAAGATAATCTATGGTCCACAAAACACTACACAGAATATTAAAGATTATGAAACACAAACCACGCTAAAGACACATGTGCTAATGATGTGTAAGTAGATCACGCGCGCCTGGTAATGTACCCGTCGCGTTATTCCTAAAAACGTAGATATCAAATTTGGTGAACAAGATGAGTTTCATATCAAGTGCAGAACAAGAAAAGAAAGGCCGGATAATGATTTCGACAAATGGAGCATATCTGTTGTAATCTGTGACACAGCATGGTCATCGTGGACGCACTGTACATTCTCTGTGACACAGCATGGTCATCGTGGCCGCACGGTACATTCTCTGTGACACAGCATGGTGGTCATGATTGCACGGTACATTCACATCTATATTTGCAATCAGTGTGGTACATTTTGCTGACTTTCATTTCACCATTACCTGTCACCACTAAAGGTGTGATATTGATTCCCGATAATAAGGAGTTGTACTCGGTGGTTTACTCCCGGTCCCGGTACTCTTACCATAAATAGACCTCCATCCCATAACTGAAGCATTATTAAAAATGGAGAAATCCGTATGCATGCAATAATTTATTTGGTTACAAAGTAATTCGTCCATCTTACTTCCTTTGAATTATAACAATTAACACGACATCGGTTCGACTACGTGCTAAAATACGCGTAAATATCAGATATGTACTTATCGCGTTATTAGAAACACAATTTACGTGAGGTTAACATAGCGTTATACCAGACAACAAAACTCAGTGCGTCAGCCAATAGAAATACAGCACAGTAAGACTTCATTTAATACAAACTATACGTAAGGGTATAGAATCCTGGTTCAATAATTAAAAACTGAAACCTCTCATTTACAGATATGTTCCACTTGTCGTAAACACTTCCAGGTCCTTTCCTCATTCATGATTTATCACCGTGTTTGTAGCTAGATTAACACGACGGGTTCGACTAGTGCAGCAGGAACTGCCTACCCTTCCGGAGCACCGGTTTTAGTGTGATTCGTGTTATTCGATCTTAAGTTGTATGTGTAATGTTTTGTAGATCGCTGTTTGTCCTTTTGTACGTTTTCATTTGGCCATTGTGTTGTCTGTCTTTGTCCTTCTTCGATTTACAGATTATGAGTACCACTTCAAGCTCTTCTTACGATCCAGACATAAAGCTATGTACATTGGGAAGAACAATGAACCATCTTTTTTTTTTCTTTTTCACTATCACAGATTTTATTTAGTAAATATCTTGTTACATTTTTACTTCAGAGTCCAAGTTCCATCTTAATAGTTTCCTGTTTATTTTTTTATATTGTATTTACTGATTAACACGGTGCCGTTAATTCTAGATCATAAACCAAACATGGCAGTTTTGTGCATATCTGTTCTAATTTATTCATAACTTTTAACCTGTATGTGTACGACCTCTATTGATAAGGGAACCAATTAGATGCAGAAATTCACAAACTGTCAAAGAACTTGATATAAATGGGTAGCATATCTATGTTGAATGCTCTGATTTGCTGTCTTGGGTATGCGCCATGAATCTGTTGATTTCGAGCTTGTATTAACGTAGTCCATGTTATTTGTTTTTAATCTGTTGATTTCGAGTCTTAACGTAGTCCATGTTATTTGTTTTTAATCTGTTGATTTCGAGCTTGTATTAACGTAGTCCATGTTATTTGTTTTTAATCTGTTGATTTCGAGCTTGTATTAACGTAGTCCATGTTATTTGTTTTTAATCTGTTGATTTCGAGTCTTAACGTAGTCCATGTTATTTGTTTTTAATCTGTTGATTTCGAGTCTTAACGTAGTCCATGTTATTTGTTTTTAATCTGTTGATTTGTCGGTGTTGTGCTGTTTGTTTTGCTTTGTTTGTTTTCGTTCTTAGTCTTATATCCAACGATGCGTGTCTCTCAGGATTGTCATTTATAAATTGTCCCTTCGGTTTTCTCTAAATTTTTTGTATACACATACTCCAAACAACCAACCAAAACACGAACAAAAAGAAAAATATAAATAAAGAAGAGTTTGAAGATACCAAAAGGATAGTCAGATTCCGTAAATCAAAGAAGGACGGACAGACAACACAATGTCCAAAAGATTCATCTCGATACAGTATGGTGCTGACATGGTTGAATTAGATATATTTCATCTTTAAATTATTTATCTTTCCAATCGTTTGACTAGGAGCGTACTTTGATACAGGTTAAAGGTTATTCCGAGAACGCACCGTGGGAAGTTATATATCAACGTTTATCCCTGGATCAATACCTCTTCTGGTGGACGAATACTTCCTTTGGTTATCTTCCGCCCAGAAGTCTGCTTCGACATTCATATTGTTATTGCATATATTTATGTTTTCAAATGTACAATTCCTAAAAATGTTATCTATAAAGACTAAGGTCAATCTCCCTCAGGTAACCTTAGCTGATTGGTCTATCCTGTTAGGAACCTTCGATGTACATGCTCCTAGAACCGTCAGGCACATATAACCTTAGCTGATTGTTCTATCCTGTTTGGAACCTTCTGTGTACTTGCTCCTAGGACCGTCAGGCACAGGTAACCTTAGCTGATTGGTCTATCTTGTTTGGAATCTTCGGTGTACTTGCTCCTAGAACCGTCAGGCACAAATAACCTTAGCCGATTGGTCTATCCTGTTAGGAACCTTCGGTGTACTTGCTCCTAGAACCGTCAGGCACAGGTAACCTTAGCAGATTGGTCTATCCTGTTTGGAACCTTCGGTGCACTTGCTCCTAGGACCGTCAGGCACAGGTAACCTTAACTGATTGGTCTATCCTGCTAGGAACCTTCGGTGTACTTGCTCCTAGGATCGTCAGGCACAGGTAACCTTAGCTGATTGGTCTATCCTGTTTGGAACCTTCGGTGTACTTGCTCCTAGGACCGTCAGGCACAGGTAATCTTAGCTGATTGGTCTATCCTGTTTGGAACCTTCGATGCACTTGCTCCTAGGACCGTCAGGCACAGGTAACCTTAACTGATTGGTCTATCCTGCTAGGAACCTTCGGTGTACTTGCTCCTAGGATCGTCAGGCACAGGTAACCTTAGCTGATTGGTCTATCCTGTTTGGAACCTTCGGTGTACTTGCTCCTAGGACCGTCAGGCACAGGTAATCTTAGCTGATTGGTCTATCCTGTTTGGAACCTTCGGTGTACTTGCTCCTAGGACCGTCAGGCACAGGTAACCTTAGCTGATTGGTCTATCCTGCTAGGAACCTTCGGTGTACTTGCTCCTAGGATCGTCAGGCACATGTAATCTTAGCTGATTGGTCTATCCTGTTTGGAACCTTCGGTGTACTTGCTCCTAGAACCGTCAGGTACAGGTAATCTTAGCTGATTGATCTATCCTGTTTGGAACCTTCGGTGTACTTGCTCCTAGAACCGTCAGGCACATATAACCTTAGTTGATTGTTCTATCCTGTTTGGAACCTTCGGTGTACTTGCTCCTAGGACCGTCAGGCACAGGTAACCTTAGCTGATTGGTCTATCCTGTTTGGAACCTTCGATGTACTTGCTCCTAGGACCGTCAGGCACAGGTAACCTTAGCTGATTGGTCTATCCTGTTTGGAGCCTTCGGTGTACTTGCTCCTAGAACCGTCAGGCACAAATAACCTTAGCCGATTGGTTTATCCTGTTAGGAACCTTCGGTGTACTTGCTCCTAGGATCGTCAGGCACAGGTAACCTTAGCTGATTGGTCTATTCTGTTTGGAACCTTCGGTGCACTCGCTCCTAGGACCGTCAGGCACAGGTAATCTTAGCTGATTGGTCTATCCTGTTTGGAACCTTCGGTGTACTTGCTCCTAGGACCGTCAGGCACAGGTAACCTTAGCTGGTTGGTCTATCCTGTTTGGAACCTTCGGTGTATTTGCTCCTAGGACCGTCAGGCACAATTAACCGTAGCCGATTGGTCTATCCTGTTTGGAACCTTCGGTGTACTTGTTCCTAGGACCGCCAGGCACAGATAACCTTAGCTGATTGGTCTATCCTGTTTGGAACCTTCGGTGTACTTGCTCCTAGGACCGTCAGGCACAGATAACCTTAGCTGATTGGTCTATCCTGTTAGGAACCTTCGGTGTACTTGCTCCTAGGATCCTCAGGCACAGGCAACCTTAGTCGATTGGTCTATCCTGTTTGGAACCTTCGGTGTACTTGCTCCTAGGACCGTCAGGCACAGGTAACCTTAGCCGATTGGTCTATTCTGTTTGGAACCTTCGGTGTACTTGCTCCTAGGACCGTCAGGCACAGGTAATCTTAGCTGATTGGTCTATTCTGTTTGGAACCTTCGGTGTACTTGCTTCTTGGACCGTCATGGTCGTCATCGTATGGCAGTTGCATGTACTACCTTTGCAATCAGTGTCTATTACAACTGAAGTTGTGAGTTTGAATACCACTCAGTCGAGGTGTACTCGATACAACATTATGTGACTTACGATAGGTCAGTGGTTTTTTGTCCGAGTACTCCAATTTCCTCCACAATATAACTGACCGCCATGATATAGCTGAAATATTGTTGAAAGTGCTGTTAAACACCATAACCCTAATCCCTGTTAACTATTTCTATCGAATAATGTTGGCAGATTCAATTAAATACTGTTAGCTGTTTCCACCAAATACTGTATATGTTACCAGTTTCCAGTATTTTTATAATCAAACACCTTGCGAGGAAGAGATTCTTAATATTTTTCCTCACTATTTACCATTCCGTTCAAAACGTCTGTCCTCATAGAAACCCTGTTCTTAGAGAATATAATAATACGTGCAAAACCGCACACCACTAACGATAACAACTTGTCAGAAACGAATGTATATATTTAATTTAAAATTAATAACACATCGATTTCATGTACTTCATGCAGACGCCTACAGTTGAAAGGTTCAGGAAAGATATTGCACCTCACTTTATCACCCGATGCTTTGTAAGTAATATATATTTTGCAAATTTTATTTCTAAATTAGACAAGAATGATGAGTTCACTGCCCGTGAAAGCATAGCTCATGCATTTGGGTTTTTTATGCATGGAGAATATTTATATTTGTGAGTACAAATGTATTATGTGAAAAATATGAGATACCAAAATGGTGGTCAGAAGCCGTAAATCAGAACGACTGACATAATAGACAGGATGAAAAGACAAACAATAGTTCACCAAGAACTACACAGAAAACTAATGATTGGCCTAAAAGGAACCCCACGAAAACTACAATAGGCTCATGCGGTCTATAAGAGAAAGCATGTTCTGCTCCACTAGTGGCACCCGTCATGATTCTTATAGTTTTTATTATATAAAATACAAATAGCGATACGTTCACAGAGATTATGACGGATTACGATGATTGATGTTTGACGCCGCCACTTTCTACAATAACTTAGTTGCATCATGGTGGTCAGTTTTATTGTAATGTTGTTGACGTGGTTTGAGAAACCCAATTAACCCTGTAGATAGGTGTAAATCCCACTAGTACACGATGAAGACCAGTAATATACCTCAGAAACATGGGGGTTATGGTGTTTAACGCCACGTTCAACAATATTTCAGCTCTATCTAGCGATCAGTTTTATTGGTGGGGGAAACCGAAGTTCCCAGAGAAAACCACCGAACTGTTGTAAGTCACTGACAAACTTTATCACATAATGTTGTATCGAGTACACCTCGCCTGAGCGGTGTTCGAACGCACAACGTTAGTGGTGATAGGCACTGATTGCATAAGTAGTTATAAATCGAACTACCATACGATCACGGTTTCGACGATGCCTCCTCAGAAACATTATGAACATTTATATGTGAATGAAATTATAACTTTGTAGTTTTATTGATTTAATAATTTAATTTGATGTGAAAAGTGCAATCTGATGGGCTGACCTGCCTGGTGCAACATTGGTTATTCTTGTTAACATGGGTTGATATTGGTCGCCAACGTGTTCAATCGCCAACGACAAATTCACATAGTCCCATAAAATAATCGTAACTAAAACAGAGGAATCATTAAATTGTGTTATAAAAATTAAATTATAAGGAATATTTTCAATTTTGTAACAGATTATACTTTCATAACCTGGTTTGGAACAATTTATCTTTTCATAAACCGATTCGAGGTTTATTTAGCGTAAACTGTCCAAAACCAGGTTATATCGCATAACCTGTTCAAAAATTGAAGATATTAATTTAATATTGAGTGGTCATTCACATTGTCATCGTGTATCAAAAGAAAGTCTTACAAACATGTAACTGCTTATTACAACATGTCAAACATCATAGTGACATTGATTACTTACAACTTGTTCCATTGATGAAAACAATTATAGTGTTAAGTGTAGGATGTATCCATTAATGAATAAATTGTTTATGTGGGATGTGTCCATTGATGAAAAAATAAAGAACTTGTTAAATGTAGGATGTAGCTATTGATAAAATAAAGTGTTTGGTGGCATGTATCTGTTGATGAAAAAAGACCTTGTTTGTGTGGGGTGTGTCAATAACACCTATTATAATAATATATAAACATTCTTATCAACAACATATAGCTAATTACCTTATATATAATGGTGGGATGTAGCTGAACAGTTCTTTCCAAGTAAAGGTCAGTAATTTCATATCTAAATGACGGTCAGATGACGTATGCGATAAATATAAGCTTGAACAAACATAAAACGTTACAATAATAACACGGCAGATGCCACCAGTGGAGCAGGAACTGTTATGCCCTACCGGATCACTTTTAGCACTCTCCCGGTTTTTACATGCTTCAGTGTGGGGTTAATTTTCCCATATTATCAGCATTGACATGTATAGTTGCGTGTTGACATGTACGCTACGATTGACATGTTTAGTTGCGTGTTGACATGTACGCTGCGATTGACATGCTTAGTTGCGTGTTGACATGTACGCTGTTCCGTGTTGACATGTTTAGTTGCGTGTTGACATGTACGCTACGATTGACATGTTTAGTTGCGTGTTGACATGTACGCTACGATTGACATATTTAGTTGCGTGTTGACATGTACGCTGCGATTGACATGTTTAGTTGCGTGTTGACATGTACGCTGCGATTGACATGTTTAGTTGCGTGTTGACATGTACGCTACGATTGACATGCTTAGTTGCGTGTTGACATGTACGCTACGATTGACATGTTTAGTTGCGTGTTGACATGCACGCTACGATTGACATGTTTAGTTGCGTGTTGACATGTACGCTACGATTGACATGTTTAGTTGCGTGTTGACATGTACGCTACGATTGACATGTTTAGTTGCGTGTTGACATGCACGCTACGATTGACATGTTTAGTTGCGTGTTGACATGTACGCTACGATTGACATGTTTAGTTGCGTGTTGACATGTACGCTACGATTGACATGCTTAGTTGCGTGTTGACATGTACACTACGATTGACATGTTTAGTTGCGTGTTGACATGTACGCTACGATTGACATGTTTAGTTGCGTGTTGACATGTACGCTACGATTGACATGCTTAGTTGCGTGTTGACATGTACACTACGATTGACATGTTTAGTTGCGTGTTGACATGTACGCTACGATTGACATGCTTAGTTGCGTGTTGACATGTACACTACGATTGACATGTTTAGTTGCGTGTTGACATGTACGCTACGATTGACATGTTTAGTTGCGTGTTGACATATACGCTACGATTTCATCGTGAAAACTATGTTCGTGTTTACTCCCATTTGTTCTGTAGAGGGTTCATACTTTATTAATATTATATGCATTTATTTACATGTACTGATGTCCATCACGATTGCGGTATCATATGATGTTCGCGTCGTTTAACAGTAAGACGACGGGTATCATTAGTGGAGCAGGAACTGCTTACCCTTCCGGAGCACCTGAGTTCACCCCCTCATTCTGGTTTTTAGTGGCGTTCGTATTGCTAAATGTTTTGTTTTTATTAATTCACAAAGCTTTCAGTCATAGAAACTATGGCTCAAAATTTGTTGTGTTAGGCTACAATTCCACATATATTTCAAACAAAATTCAAAAAGGTAAAACATGCTACTCCGAGGAACATGTGATCAGTATGCTGGAGTTCCTCATCGATAACATATTTGTCTCCTTTGGAGGGATACTGTTTCAGCAGGTCGTCGGCATACCAATGGGTACGAATTGTGCCCCTCTTCTAGCCGATTTATTTTTATACTCATATGAGTCGGAGTTTCTTCAAAAGTTTGTAAAAGATAAGAAGATTCATGAGGCTAGAGCCTTTAATTTCACATACAGGTATATTGATGACGTCTTATCTATCAATAATTCGAGATTTGCAGAATTTCTTCCATTGATATATCCTCCAGAGCTGGAAGTTAAAGAGACCACAGATACCGCTTCGTCCGCATCATTTTTGGACTTGTACCTCGAATTTGACGACAGTGGTCAAATCAGTACTAAAATTTATGATAAACGGGACGACTTCAATTTAAAATCATAAATTTTCCAAGCATGCGCAGCAATATACCAGCTTCTCCTGCATATGGTGTTTACATCTCGCAATTGATTCGTTATGCAAGGACCAGTAGCAATTATTCTGATTTCCCGAAACGTCATCTTCATCTGAGAAACAGGCTACTGGACCAGGGCTATAAAAAGATTCGCCTTATTCGATCTCTTAGAAAGTTTATATTCCGATACCAAGATCTTGTCGAAATATATTCCGTCTCTGCAGAAAAGATTATAAGCGATGGATTTTCATATAGTGATAATGTATAAAGATAGGGTATCAACAAAAATGTCAAAAATATGATTCAACCCACCATTTCTTTAGAAATTACTGTACCAAGTCAGACAGTTGTATTTATTTGGTTTTCATTTTATTACTTAATATAAGAGTATAAATTATGTTTTAAATAAATAAAAAAGAGTGTAACCATATATTAAACTATAATTATATTGATCTAAATTTCAATGTCTATTCTATTAATAACTTTAGTATGCAGTTAAGAGTAAATGAGATGTGTTGAAGATGCAAGCTAATAACTTCCGTATAAACTTGGGTCTAGTTTTCAAGTTCTTTAATAAAAGTTGAAAAAAAAAAATAGTATCATAAATTTATGACGTGTATTTATTGGAAATGGTTCTATAATATACATGTATATATATATATATAGTTTTATTTTATGAAAACCTGCCGATTATGAATATAGTTGAAATAATTACTTATATTGCAATCTAAGATAGCTATGCTGTAATGGTTGATATTATACCCAACCATGACAATACGAACCACTCTCATACAAGCTGACGAGTAATGTCCCCTGTCTGATATCGTACAGTTCGAGACAGATTATTCAGTAATACCTCTAACTACTAAACACAGACAGGCCAACGATAGAAGCCAATGGTAATATAGGTCCTGGATTGGAACAGGCACAAAATAGGGCGGGGTCAAATGTTTAAAGCAACAATCAATCAATCAATCAATCAATCAATCAATCAATCAATCAATCAATCAATCAATCAATCAATCAATCAGTATTTTAATGTTGAATGCTATGTACCAAATGATGGAGAGACCATTGCATATGGTCAATGGATTTACGTCTATCTATGTAATTGGTGTACTTATTTAAGTTGCGAGTCTATATAACTTTATTTGATAGTTTGTGACATATAGAACAGGTCATTTATTTCCTCTATAAAAAAAATTTGACCAATAATACTGACCGATTTCTTAATACTTTATGCATTGCTTTATTAATAGTCATCCGGGTATCTGTGTCTAATATGGTCAGTTTGTGGTAGTCATAATGGCGTCATTGTTTCATGTTTCTTGGCCTATCACCGTATTTGTGACGTGAGTAATATAACGGATACCAGGAGATAGAACTGTCTACCATTCAGGTGCACCTTAATTCTGTCCTAGTTTTAGGTTCGGCTTATTCATTATTGTCTTATCTACCATTGTTTGTATTTTTGTCCTTTATCTTGTATTGTCTGTCATTGTATTGTCTGTCATCTAATGTACCACTTCTGATAGCCATGATATAGCTGAAATATTGCTGAAAGTGGCGTTAAACACCAAAAATCAAATCAAATCTTCAAACTATTTTGATTATTACAATGGATTCAGTGTTATTCAATCTTTAGTTTACTATGTATTCGTGCATGTTATTTATGAGATACTTACGCTGTGTGCTATTGCTAATAAAATACAGAATGGTGTATTGGTTGATTGATCGATCGATCGATCGATTGATTGATTGATTGATTGATTAATTGATTGATTGATTGATTGATTGATTGATTGATTGATTGATTGATTGATTGATTGATTGATTGATTGATTGATTGATTGATTGATTGAATGTAGAGTCAGTAATATGTGAATCCATTTCTTTTCTTTTCTATTCTTTGTGGTGATTCTAAGTTTATTCAGTTTTATTCTTTCACAACTTAATAAACGTGATGTTGATCATTTTTCCTAGGTTAAGTTACATGTCAGTACAGACGTGTCCTGTGCAACAGTAAAATGGATTTTGATAAAGAGATAAACATTGACATTTATCTTCTCACTTTTTCAAACATCCTCTATAGTGTAATAACTACCATGTCCGCATCTTTTCCGTAAATGTCTCGTCTGTGATAGAGGAAAGTAAAGCTACGTAAAAGGTTGATTGATTGATTTAATAGATTGATTGATTGGAGTTGGCGCTAAACACCAATCAATCAATAAATCAACCTTGTAGGTAGTTTATTCTTTTCTCTCTCACAGACTTTTACCTGACTTGACTCTATGAGTACCACCAGGGGTTAGTGTTGCTCGATCTTTAGTTTAAATATATGTTTTGTAGATCGCTGTTTGTCCTTTCGTACTTTTTCTTTTGACCATTGTGTTGTCTGTTCTTCAATTTGCGGATTCTGATTACCCCTTTAGTGTCTTCAATCTCTTCTTATACAAAACAGGAACTTATTACTCCTTGCTTATCTTTGTAGCTTCCTTTATTGTGTTTTTTCTTTGTTTTGTTTGACATCATTTATGTGTCTTGTGTCCGCTGATGTCCGTGTCTCTATGCTAAGTACACAACATTAAGCATCATTTATGTGTCTTGTGTCCGCTGATGTCCGTGTCTCTATGCTAAGTACACAACATTAAGCATCATTTATGTGTCTTGTGTCCGCTGATGTCCGTGTCTCTATTCTAAGCACACAACATTAAGCATCATTTATGTTTCTTGTGTCCGCTGATGTCCGTGTCTCTATGCTAAGTACACAACATTAAGCATCATTTATGTGTCTTGTGTCCGCTGATGTCCGTGTCTCTATTCTAAGCACACAACATTAAGCATCATTTATGTGTCTTGTGTCCGCTGATGTCCGTGTCTCTATGCTAAGTACACAACATTAGGCATCATTTATGTGTCTTGTGTCCGCTGATGTCCGTGTCTCTATTCTAAGCACACAACATTAAGCATCATTTATGTGTCTTGTGTCCGCTGATGTCCGTGTCTCTATGCTAAGCACACAACATTAAGCATCATTTATGTGTATTGTGTCCGCTGATGTCCGTGTCTCTATGCTAAGCACACAACATTAAGCATCATTTATGTGTATTGTGTCCGCTGATGTCCGTGTCTCTATGTTAAGTACACAACATTAAGCATCATTTATGTGTCTTGTGTCCGCTTATGTCCGTGTCTCTATGCTAAGCACACAACATTAAGCATCATTTATGTGTCTCGTGTCCGCTGATGTCCGTGTCTCTATACTAAGTACACAACATTAAACATCAAGGACAACTGGTTCACTCTGAGTTAGTATATTATATCTATACTATAGAACATTAGACCAGTGTAGTTCACTCTGAGTTAGTATATTATATCTATACTATAGAACATTAGACCAGTGTAGTTCACTCTGAGTTAGTATATTATATCTATACTATAGAACATTAGACCCGTGTAGTTCACTCTGAGTTAGTTTATTATATCTATACTATAGAACATTAGACCAGTGTAGTTCACTCTGAGTTAGTATATTATATCTATACTATAGAACATTAGACCAGTGTAGTTCACTCTGAGTTAGTATATTATATCTATACTATAGAACATTAGACCAGTGTAGTTCACTCTGAGTTAGTATATTATATCTATACTATAGAACATTAGACCAGTGTAGTTCACTCTGAGTTAGTATATTATATCTATACTATAGAACATTAGACCAGTGTAGTTCACTCTGAGTTAGTATATTATATCTATACTATAGAACATTAGACCAGTGTAGTTCACTCTGAGTTAGTATATTATATCTATACTATAGAACATTAGACCAGTGTAGTTCACTCTGAGTTAGTATATTATATCTATACTATAGAACATTAGACCAGTGTAGTGCACTCTGAGTTAGTATATTATATCTATACTATAGAACATTAGACCAGTGTAGTTCACTCTGAGTTAGTATATTATATCTATACTATAGAACATTAGACCAGTGTAGTTCACTCTGAGTTAGTATATTATATCTATACTATAGAACATTAGACCAGTGTAGTTCACTCTGAGTTAGTATATTATATCTATACTATAGAACATTAGACCAGTGTAGTTCACTCTGAGTTAGTATATTATATCTATACTATAGAACATTAGACCAGTGTAGTTCACTCTGAGTTAGTATATTATATCTATGCTATAGAACATTAGTCCAGTGTAGTTCACTCTGAGTTAGTATATTATATCTATACTATAGAACATTAGACCAGTGTAGTTCACTCTGAGTTAGTATATTATATCTATACTATAGAACATTAGTCCAGTGTAGTTCACTCTGAGTTAGTATATTATATCTATACTATAGAACATTAGACCAGTGTAGTTCACTCTGAGTTAGTATATTATATCTATACTATAGAACATTAGACCAGTGTAGTTCACTCTGAGTTAGTATATTATATCTATACTATAGAACATTAGACCAGTGTAGTTCACTCTGAGTTAGTATATTATATCTATCTATACTATAGAACATTAGACCAGTGTAGTTCACTCTGAGTTAGTATATTATATCTATACTATAGAACATTAGACCAGTGTAGTTCACTCTGAGTTAGTATATTATATCTATACTATAGAACATTAGACCAGTGTAGTTCACTCTGAGTTAGTATATTATATCTATACTATAGAACATTAGACCAGTGTAGTTCACTCTGAGTTAGTATATTATATCTATACTATAGAACATTAGACCAGTGTAGTTCACTCTGAGTTAGTATATTATATCTATACTATAGAACATTAGACCAGTGTAGTTCACTCTGAGTTAGTATATTATATCTATACTATAGAACATTAGACCAGTGTAGTTCACTCTGAGTTAGTATATTATATCTATACTATAGAACATTAGACCAGTGTAGTTCACTCTGAGTTAGTATATTATATCTATACTATAGAACATTAGACCAGTGTAGTTCACTCTGAGTTAGTATATTATATCTATACTATAGAACATTAGACCAGTGTAGTTCACTCTGAGTTAGTATATTATATCTATACTATAGAACATTAGACCAGTGTAGTTCACTCTGAGTTAGTATATTATATCTATACTATAGAACATTAGACCAGTGTAGTTCACTCTGAGTTAGTATATTATATCTATACTATAGAACATTAGACCAGTGTAGTTCACTCTGAGTTAGTATATTATATCTATACTATAGAACATTAGACCAGTGTAGTTCACTCTGAGTTAGTATATTATATCTATACTATAGAACATTAGACCAGTGTAGTTCACTCTGAGTTAGTATATTATATCTATACTATAGAACATTAGACCAGTGTAGTTCACTCTGAGTTAGTATATTATATCTATACTATAGAACATTAGACCAGTGTAGTTCACTCTGAGTTAGTATAGTATATCTATACTATAGAACATTAGACCAGTGTAGTTCACTCTGAGTTAGTATATTATATCTATACTATAGAACATTAGACCAGTGTAGTTCACTCTGAGTTAGTATATTATATCTATACTATAGAACATTAGACCAGTGTAGTTCACTCTGAGTTAGTATATTATATCTATACTATAGAACATTAGACCAGTGTAGTTCACTCTGAGTTAGTATATTATATCTATACTATAGAACATTAGACCAGTGTAGTTCACTCTGAGTTAGTATATTATATCTATACTATAGAACATTAGACCAGTGTAGTTCACTCTGAGTTAGTATATTATATCTATACTATAGAACATTAGACCAGTGTAGTTCACTCTGAGTTAGTATATTATATCTATACTATAGAACATTAGACCAGTGTAGTTCACTCTGAGTTAGTATATTATATCTATACTATAGAACATTAGACCAGTGTAGTTCACTCTGAGTTAGTATATTATATCTATACTATAGAACATTAGACCAGTGTAGTTCACTCTGAGTTAGTATATTATATCTATACTATAGAACATTAGACCAGTGTAGTTCACTCTGAGTTAGTATATTATATCTATACTATAGAACATTAGACCAGTGTAGTTCACTCTGAGTTAGTATATTATATCTATACTATAGAACATTAGACCAGTGTAGTTCACTCTGAGTTAGTATATTATATCTATACTATAGAACATTAGACCAGTGTAGTTCACTCTGAGTTAGTATATTATATCTATACTATAGAACATTAGACCAGTGTAGTTCACTCTGAGTTAGTATATTATATCTATACTATAGAACATTAGACCAGTGTAGTTCACTCTGAGTTAGTATATTATATCTATACTATAGAACATTAGACCAGTGTAGTTCACTCTGAGTTAGTATATTATATCTATACTATAGAACATTAGACCAGTGTAGTTCACTCTGAGTTAGTATATTATATCTATACTATAGAACATTAGACCAGTGTAGTTCACTCTGAGTTAGTATATTATATCTATACTATAGAACATTAGACCAGTGTAGTTCACTCTGAGTTAGTATATTATATCTATACTATAGAACATTAGACCAGTGTAGTTCACTCTGAGTTAGTATATTATATCTATACTATAGAACATTAGACCAGTGTAGTTCACTCTGAGTTAGTATATTATATCTATACTATAGAACATTAGACCAGTGTAGTTCACTCTGAGTTAGTATATTATATCTATACTATAGAACATTAGACCAGTGTAGTTCACTCTGAGTTAGTATATTATATCTATACTATAGAACATTAGACCAGTGTAGTTCACTCTGAGTTAGTATATTATATCTATACTATAGAACATTAGACCAGTGTAGTTCACTCTGAGTTAGTATATTATATCTATACTATAGAACATTAGACCAGTGTAGTTCACTCTGAGTTAGTATATTATATCTATACTATAGAACATTAGACCAGTGTAGTTCACTCTGAGTTAGTATATTATATCTATACTATAGAACATTAGACCAGTGTAGTTCACTCTGAGTTAGTATATTATATCTATACTATAGAACATTAGACCAGTGTAGTTCACTCTGAGTTAGTATATTATATCTATACTATAGAACATTAGACCAGTGTAGTTCACTCTGAGTTAGTATATTATATCTATACTATAGAACATTAGACCAGTGTAGTTCACTCTGAGTTAGTATATTATATCTATACTATAGAACATTAGACCAGTGTAGTTCACTCTGAGTTAGTATATTATATCTATACTATAGAACATTAGACCAGTGTAGTTCACTCTGAGTTAGTATATTATATCTATACTATAGAACATTAGACCAGTGTAGTTCACTCTGAGTTAGTATATTATATCTATACTATAGAACATTAGACCAGTGTAGTTCACTCTGAGTTAGTATATTATATCTATACTATAGAACATTAGACCAGTGTAGTTCACTCTGAGTTAGTATATTATATCTATACTATAGAACATTAGACCAGTGTAGTTCACTCTGAGTTAGTATATTATATCTATACTATAGAACATTAGACCAGTGTAGTTCACTCTGAGTTAGTATATTATATCTATACTATAGAACATTAGACCAGTGTAGTTCACTCTGAGTTAGTATATTATATCTATACTATAGAACATTAGACCAGTGTAGTTCACTCTGAGTTAGTATATTATATCTATACTATAGAACATTAGACCAGTGTAGTTCACTCTGAGTTAGTATATTATATCTATACTATAGAACATTAGACCAGTGTAGTTCACTCTGAGTTAGTATATTATATCTATACTATAGAACATTAGACCAGTGTAGTTCACTCTGAGTTAGTATATTATATCTATACTATAGAACATTAGACCAGTGTAGTTCACTCTGAGTTAGTATATTATATCTATACTATAGAACATTAGACCAGTGTAGTTCACTCTGAGTTAGTATATTATATCTATACTATAGAACATTAGACCAGTGTAGTTCACTCTGAGTTAGTATATTATATCTATACTATAGAACATTAGACCAGTGTAGTTCACTCTGAGTTAGTATATTATATCTATACTATAGAACATTAGACCAGTGTAGTTCACTCTGAGTTAGTATATTATATCTATACTATAGAACATTAGACCAGTGTAGTTCACTCTGAGTTAGTATATTATATCTATACTATAGAACATTAGACCAGTGTAGTTCACTCTGAGTTAGTATATTATATCTATACTATAGAACATTAGACCAGTGTAGTTCACTCTGAGTTAGTATATTATATCTATACTATAGAACATTAGACCAGTGTAGTTCACTCTGAGTTAGTATATTATATCTATACTATAGAACATTAGACCAGTGTAGTTCACTCTGAGTTAGTATATTATATCTATACTATAGAACATTAGACCAGTGTAGTTCACTCTGAGTTAGTATATTATATCTATACTATAGAACATTAGACCAGTGTAGTTCACTCTGAGTTAGTATATTATATCTATACTATAGAACATTAGACCAGTGTAGTTCACTCTGAGTTAGTATATTATATCTATACTATAGAACATTAGACCAGTGTAGTTCACTCTGAGTTAGTATATTATATCTATACTATAGAACATTAGACCAGTGTAGTTCACTCTGAGTTAGTATATTATATCTATACTATAGAACATTAGACCAGTGTAGTTCACTCTGAGTTAGTATATTATATCTATACTATAGAACATTAGACCAGTGTAGTTCACTCTGAGTTAGTATATTATATCTATACTATAGAACATTAGACCAGTGTAGTTCACTCTGAGTTAGTATATTATATCTATACTATAGAACATTAGACCAGTGTAGTTCACTCTGAGTTAGTATATTATATCTATACTATAGAACATTAGACCAGTGTAGTTCACTCTGAGTTAGTATATTATATCTATACTATAGAACATTAGACCAGTGTAGTTCACTCTGAGTTAGTATATTATATCTATACTATAGAACATTAGACCAGTGTAGTTCACTCTGAGTTAGTATATTATATCTATACTATAGAACATTAGACCAGTGTAGTTCACTCTGAGTTAGTATATTATATCTATACTATAGAACATTAGACCAGTGTAGTTCACTCTGAGTTAGTATATTATATCTATACTATAGAACATTAGACCAGTGTAGTTCACTCTGAGTTAGTATATTATATCTATACTATAGAACATTAGACCAGTGTAGTTCACTCTGAGTTAGTATATTATATCTATACTATAGAACATTAGACCAGTGTAGTTCACTCTGAGTTAGTATATTATATCTATACTATAGAACATTAGACCAGTGTAGTTCACTCTGAGTTAGTATATTATATCTATACTATAGAACATTAGACCAGTGTAGTTCACTCTGAGTTAGTATATTATATCTATACTATAGAACATTAGACCAGTGTAGTTCACTCTGAGTTAGTATATTATATCTATACTATAGAACATTAGACCAGTGTAGTTCACTCTGAGTTAGTATATTATATCTATACTATAGAACATTAGACCAGTGTAGTTCACTCTGAGTTAGTATATTATATCTATACTATAGAACATTAGACCAGTGTAGTTCACTCTGAGTTAGTATATTATATCTATACTATAGAACATTAGACCAGTGTAGTTCACTCTGAGTTAGTATATTATATCTATACTATAGAACATTAGACCAGTGTAGTTCACTCTGAGTTAGTATATTATATCTATACTATAGAACATTAGACCAGTGTAGTTCACTCTGAGTTAGTATATTATATCTATACTATAGAACATTAGACCAGTGTAGTTCACTCTGAGTTAGTATATTATATCTATACTATAGAACATTAGACCAGTGTAGTTCACTCTGAGTTAGTATATTATATCTATACTATAGAACATTAGACCAGTGTAGTTCACTCTGAGTTAGTATATTATATCTATACTATAGAACATTAGACCAGTGTAGTTCACTCTGAGTTAGTATAGTATATCTATACTATAGAACATTAGACCAGTGTAGTTCACTCTGAGTTAGTATATTATATCTATACTATAGAACATTAGACCAGTGTAGTTCACTCTGAGTTAGTATATTATATCTATACTATAGAACATTAGACCAGTGTAGTTCACTCTGAGTTAGTATATTATATCTATACTATAGAACATTAGACCAGTGTAGTTCACTCTGAGTTAGTATATTATATCTATACTATAGAACATTAGACCAGTGTAGTTCACTCTGAGTTAGTATATTATATCTATACTATAGAACATTAGACCAGTGTAGTTCACTCTGAGTTAGTATATTATATCTATACTATAGAACATTAGACCAGTGTAGTTCACTCTGAGTTAGTATATTATATCTATACTATAGAACATTAGACCAGTGTAGTTCACTCTGAGTTAGTATATTATATCTATACTATAGAACATTAGACCAGTGTAGTTCACTCTGAGTTAGTATATTATATCTATACTATAGAACATTAGACCAGTGTAGTTCACTCTGAGTTAGTATATTATATCTATACTATAGAACATTAGACCAGTGTAGTTCACTCTGAGTTAGTATATTATATCTATACTATAGAACATTAGACCAGTGTAGTTCACTCTGAGTTAGTATATTATATCTATACTATAGAACATTAGACCAGTGTAGTTCACTCTGAGTTAGTATATTATATCTATACTATAGAACATTAGACCAGTGTAGTTCACTCTGAGTTAGTATATTATATCTATACTATAGAACATTAGACCAGTGTAGTTCACTCTGAGTTAGTATATTATATCTATACTATAGAACATTAGACCAGTGTAGTTCACTCTGAGTTAGTATATTATATCTATACTATAGAACATTAGACCAGTGTAGTTCACTCTGAGTTAGTATATTATATCTATACTATAGAACATTAGACCAGTGTAGTTCACTCTGAGTTAGTATATTATATCTATACTATAGAACATTAGACCAGTGTAGTTCACTCTGAGTTAGTATATTATATCTATACTATAGAACATTAGACCAGTGTAGTTCACTCTGAGTTAGTATATTATATCTATACTATAGAACATTAGACCAGTGTAGTTCACTCTGAGTTAGTATATTATATCTATACTATAGAACATTAGACCAGTGTAGTTCACTCTGAGTTAGTATATTATATCTATACTATAGAACATTAGACCAGTGTAGTTCACTCTGAGTTAGTATATTATATCTATACTATAGAACATTAGACCAGTGTAGTTCACTCTGAGTTAGTATATTATATCTATACTATAGAACATTAGACCAGTGTAGTTCACTCTGAGTTAGTATATTATATCTATACTATAGAACATTAGACCAGTGTAGTTCACTCTGAGTTAGTATATTATATCTATACTATAGAACATTAGACCAGTGTAGTTCACTCTGAGTTAGTATATTATATCTATACTATAGAACATTAGACCAGTGTAGTTCACTCTGAGTTAGTATATTATATCTATACTATAGAACATTAGACCAGTGTAGTTCACTCTGAGTTAGTATATTATATCTATACTATAGAACATTAGACCAGTGTAGTTCACTCTGAGTTAGTATATTATATCTATACTATAGAACATTAGACCAGTGTAGTTCACTCTGAGTTAGTATATTATATCTATACTATAGAACATTAGACCAGTGTAGTTCACTCTGAGTTAGTATATTATATCTATACTATAGAACATTAGACCAGTGTAGTTCACTCTGAGTTAGTATATTATATCTATACTATAGAACATTAGACCAGTGTAGTTCACTCTGAGTTAGTATATTATATCTATACTATAGAACATTAGACCAGTGTAGTTCACTCTGAGTTAGTATATTATATCTATACTATAGAACATTAGACCAGTGTAGTTCACTCTGAGTTAGTATATTATATCTATACTATAGAACATTAGACCAGTGTAGTTCACTCTGAGTTAGTATAGTATATCTATACTATAGAACATTAGACCAGTGTAGTTCACTCTGAGTTAGTATATTATATCTATACTATAGAACATTAGACCAGTGTAGTTCACTCTGAGTTAGTATATTATATCTATACTATAGAACATTAGACCAGTGTAGTTCACTCTGAGTTAGTATATTATATCTATACTATAGAACATTAGACCAGTGTAGTTCACTCTGAGTTAGTATATTATATCTATACTATAGAACATTAGACCAGTGTAGTTCACTCTGAGTTAGTATATTATATCTATACTATAGAACATTAGACCAGTGTAGTTCACTCTGAGTTAGTATATTATATCTATACTATAGAACATTAGACCAGTGTAGTTCACTCTGAGTTAGTATATTATATCTATACTATAGAACATTAGACCAGTGTAGTTCACTCTGAGTTAGTATATTATATCTATACTATAGAACATTAGACCAGTGTAGTTCACTCTGAGTTAGTATATTATATCTATACTATAGAACATTAGACCAGTGTAGTTCACTCTGAGTTAGTATATTATATCTATACTATAGAACATTAGACCAGTGTAGTTCACTCTGAGTTAGTATATTATATCTATACTATAGAACATTAGACCAGTGTAGTTCACTCTGAGTTAGTATATTATATCTATACTATAGAACATTAGACCAGTGTAGTTCACTCTGAGTTAGTATATTATATCTATACTATAGAACATTAGACCAGTGTAGTTCACTCTGAGTTTGTATCATCATCATATCATTTATATCAACTGATTGTTAACACGATAAGTTAACAAAAACTGCTCACTTGGAGTTAAACAGTAATAACTCACTTACTGTTGTGTATTAAGGGAATAGATTTTGCCACTTTCTACGATTTTGATATTTTATTTTGGAATTATTTCAGCTGCATCATGGCGACCAGTTTTAGTGGTGGAAGAAACCGGAGTACCCGGAGAGAATCACCGACCATGGGCAAGCAACTGGTAAACTTTATCACTTGCGGCTGCGAGTCGAGTGCACGCTTTTTGTAATTTACAAAACCGGGCGCGAAATCACGCCGTATTGGTGATAGGCTTGTATGAGCTGTTAGGTATCTCAACTACCTAACTCATTGAGCCACCCGGGCCCTACAACTACCTAACTCATTGAGCCACCCGGGCCCCTACAACTACCTAACTCATTGAACCAACCGGGCCCCCTACAACTACCTAACTCATTGAACCACCCGGGCCCCCTACAACTACCTAATTCATTGAGCCACCCGGGCCCCCTACAACTACCTAATTCATTGAGCCACCCGGGCCCCCTACAACTACCTAACTCATTGAACCAACCGGGCCCTACAACTACCTAACTCATTGAACCAACCGGACCCTACAACTACCTAACTCATTGAACCACCCGGGCCCCCTACAACTATCTAATTCATTGAGCCACCCGGGCCCCCTACAACTACCTAATTCATTGAGCCACCCGGGCCCCCTACAACTACCTAACTCATTGAACCAACCGGGCCCTACAACTACCTAACTCATTGAACCAACCGGACCCTACAACTACCTAACTCATTGAACCAACCGGGCCCCTACAACTACCTAACTCATTGAACCAACCGGGCCCTACAACTACCTAACTCATTGAACCAACCGGGCCCCTACAACTACCTAACTCATTGAGCCACCCGGGCCCCCTACAACTACCTAACTCATTGAACCAACCGGGCCCTACAACTACCTAACTCATTGAACCAACCGGGCCCTACAACTACCTAACTCATTGAACCAACCGGGCCCTACAACTACCTAACTCATTGAACCAACCGGGCCCATACAACTACCTAACTCATTGAACCAACCGGGCCCTACAACTACCTAACTCATTGAACCAACCGGGCCCTACAACTACCTAACTCATTGAGCCAACCGGGCCCTACAACTACCTAACTCATTGAACCAACCGGGCCCTACAACTACCTAACTCATTGAACCAACCGGGCCTTACAACTACCTAACTCATTGAGCCACCTGGGCCCTACAACTACCTAACTCATTGAGCCACCCGGGCCCTACAACTACCTAACTCATTGAACCACCCGGGCCCTACAACTACCTAACTCATTGAGCCACCTGGGCCCTACAACTACCTAACCCATTGAGCCACCCGGGCCCTACAACTACCTAGCTCATTGAACCACCCGGGCCCTACAACTACCTAACTCATTGAACCAACCGGGCCCATACAACTACCTAACTCATTGAACCAACCGGGCCCTACAACTACCTAACTCATTGAACCAACCGGGCCCTACAACTACCTAACTCATTGAGCCAACCGGGCCCTACAACTACCTAACTCATTGAACCAACCGGGCCCTACAACTACCTAACTCATTGAACCAACCGGGCCTTACAACTACCTAACTCATTGAGCCACCTGGGCCCTACAACTACCTAACTCATTGAGCCACCCGGGCCCTACAACTACCTAACTCATTGAACCACCCGGGCCCTACAACTACCTAACTCATTGAGCCACCTGGGCCCTACAACTACCTAACCCATTGAGCCACCCGGGCCCTACAACTACCTAGCTCATTGAACCACCCGGGCCCTACAACTACCTAACTCATTGAGCCACCTGGGCCCTACAACTACCTAACTCATTGTGCCATCCGGACTCTACAACCACCTATCTCATTGAGCCACCCGGGCCCTACAACTACCTAATTCATTGAGCCACCCGGGCCCTACAACTACCTAACTCATTGAGCCACCCGGGCCCTACAACTACCTAACTCATTGAGCCACCCGGGCCCTACAACTACCTAACTCATTGAGCCACCCGGCCCTACAACTACCTAACTCATTGAGCCACCCGGGCCCTACAACTACCTAACTCATTGAGCCACCCGGGCCCTACAACTACCTAACTCATTGAGCCACCCGGGCCCTACAACTACCTAACTCATTGAGCCACCTGGGCCCTACAACTACCTAACTCATTGAGCCACCCGGGCCCTACAACTACCTAACTCATTGAGCCACCCGGGCCCTACAACTACCTAACTCATTGAGCCACCCGGGCCCTTAGACAAAAGGAAAAACACAACAAGACAAACAATGATCCACAAAACAATACAGAGACAATTGAACCCCACGAACCCAGTAGAAACCTGAGGTGTGAAATTAGGTAGTCTAGGAAGATAATCAGGACTGGGTTGCACGAACCTCAATTAAATTTAAGTGTCAATTAAAACTTAATTGACACTTAAATTTACTTGGATTGTACATGAAATTAATTTACACTTAAATTGAGACTTAAATTAAATTGAGGTTTGTGCAACCCAGTCGTATTCCTGATCTACCAGTAACACCCGTCGTGCTAACTCATGCTAAAATCCGGAAACACAATAAAGATGAACCAATAGAAAAGAAGAAGTGTTAAACAGAAGAACAATGTATCTTTTACTCATAACTGTGTGCTTAAGCAATGAACGGGTAATATGATATTTTATCTAGCAGATTTTAGACCATCGATACGACTGTTTGACAACACGGGTGACATTTATGTGGTATAATAAAGAAACGGTAACAGTATAAGCGCTGGCGTCAGATGACGCCAATGAAAACGATTAGAACGACGCTTGTTTCAGCTATTATTAGACAATTTGACAGTTTTGTTTTGGACTTTTTGATATTGCAGGATAAATACAATATACAAACATTGTCGTTAAATTTAAAATTTATAATTTGCACTCGCTGCAAAACTGTCTAGACGAGGTCGTTTTTCTACCTGTTTCTATTAACTTTAATGTTTTCCGACAATGTACGTATATTGTATATTTAAGAAATAAATCATGGAAGCCAGAATGTGTTTTGAGTTTTAACATGGGTTGGCGGTTTCCATGAATTATTTCGATTCTGATATGTCTAAGAGTACAAATACGGTAGTATACTTTGATTGGAAGACGGTAATTTATATTTATGTTTGCGGACAATGTCGCACACAATTTATGCTGCCAAATTCGAGCAGACGATAATTCATCAACATGTACATTTACGACGGGAAAGTCAGTCACATGCACTGGCGCATGTGCTAATGAGATTATACCCAATCGTTAAATCGCTCGTTATTTTACAAAGCGAAGGAAGGACGTCGTGTTAGAATTATTTATTAATCATAGCTCATAAACTATTGTAATAAAACGACGTGTAACAGCTGTTAGTAGTTTAGTAATATTTAATTTAATAATTGAATTTAAAATTCTTAATGAGCATTTATGGACATATAATTCATATCAAGGGAACAAAACAAGCAATGTCATCTACAAGGATGTCAAAAGTGATTTTTAAAAAACGTTGCAACTCAAAATCAATAATTTAACATTACTTTCAATGATACATGTAATATATACTGTCTTTCCTTGTACAGTGCACATTTACAAGGTCAATGTAATATATACTGTCTGTCCTCGTACAGGCACATTTACAAGGTCAATGTACTATATACTGTCTGTCCTCGTACAGGCACATTTACAAGGTCATGGTACTTACATTATTAAAGTACACAGCATTGTCCGATTGGTTGTGAAAATAGAAATGCAATGATAAAACAATAAAAATACAATTTAAAATAAAACGATTTTCTGACATTATTTTCGAGCAGATAAAATTACAAGATACGTATCAACACTGTGTTTAACCAACCATTTTCATGTCCGACATAAATATCTGATAATTTGCTGGGCAGTGTGACAAGAAGAATCAGCAATGTCGTTAGAAAATCGACAGACCTCATTTTCGACTTGAAAACGTGAACCCTTGGGTGTTCCAATCTCATAATCTAGACGGGGGCCTTCGTTGTCGTGATCATGTGGTAGATGGATTTACAACTACCTGTGCAATCAGTGCCTAAAGTTTTGAGTTCGAATCCAGCTCAACCGCTTAGATGGTGTAATGGTTAGTGTGCTCGCCTCGAGTGCGATAGATCGTGGGTTAGAGTCCCGATCGGGTGAAACCAAAGACTATAAAATTGGTATTTGTTGTTTCTCTGATAAACATGTAGCATTAAGGAGAAAGAGCTGAAACTGGTGGCTCGGAATCAGGATAATGTGTGAGAGTGGAGCAACATGTCTATCTGTAGACTGTTGTTTCTCTGCTAAACATGTAGCATTAAGGAGAAAGAGCAGAGACTGGTGGCTCGGAATCAGGATAATGTGTGAGAGTGGAGCAACATGTCTATCTGCAGACTGTTGTTTCAGTGAGCTTGTACAATATAAATCGAACTAAGCATGTTGGTCTAGCACAAAGCGAACCTCATCATTATCTCATTGAAAATTAGCTTGTTCACAACATTATGTGATAAAGTTGTATTTTGTTTGGCTGAAACCTAAATAAAAGTTCTATTTATTTCAATAGATCTATATTTTGGTGAGCTACTATGTCTGTCCTAATAACGCATCCCTTTCGGTTTAGCTAGCGAACTAGTAGGGGAAATCTGTTTCCTGTGGAAAAAAACAGACCAGTCAGTTGTTGTAGTAACCGGTGGTGAATAACGTTTGAGATTTTGTATCCGGTTTAAGTCTCACCTTTACAATTATTTTCTCTTCCTGATTATAAGGATTTTAATTTATGACAATATAATGGCATTTGTTTATTTGTTTGAAATATACAATATAAATGCCACAATCTTGATAATAAAATAGATTTAAACTTCCTGGTGTAATTTGTATTATATAACTGATTCCGAAAATTGATAGTTAACGGCAATTATACAACTCCAAACTAAAAACAAAATGTCAACAAATCTGGTGGGCCTCTAAATGTGATATGGTCTTGTGTTCATTAAGGACTTAAATAAAGTTAAGAACAAACGTGACATTGCAACAAAATAATGTTTAATTATGCCTTTTTTAAAGAATAATTTCACTTTTGAAAAAAGAAAAAAATAATAACGAAAACACCTTTATATATAGTCTATGTATGATTATATATAGGCTATGTGAAATAGTTGTATTGTTTTATGGTGTAATGTGATATTATTTTTAATCATCTTAATATAGAACATGCTCATACATTTACTTTACATGTGACTTGCAAGACTAATGTCACGTACGCAGGGGCGGATCCAGGATTTCAAGTTAGGGGGCGCACTTGAAAAAATTGCGCCGAGCGGAGGGAGGCGCGAAAATTTTTGAGGTATTTCGTGTGAAAAAGCACGATTTTACGCCAAAAAATCATATTTTTTCCAATTTTGAAGGTGGGGGGGGGGGGGGGGGGCGCACGCCGGGTGCGCCCCCCCCCCTGGATCCGCCCCTACGTACGTACAACATGTACTATAGACACCACCACAAAGTTGGAGACAGAAGCGGTATGTCATGGTCTTTTGTGTGTTTTAATTCAAATTAAATAAAAAAAGATGATTTCAGGTGAGAGGTGTTAGTTCGTTTTGTTAATATTGGCGGCATTATTGAACACCACGTACCATTAAAAATAAATCTTTTTTTCTCTCAATCCTCCGGGTACTACGGTTTCCTCTAACAATAAAACTGACCGCCATGATATAACTGAAATATTGTTGAAAGTGGCGTTAAACACCATAACCCCCATGTTTCTGAGGTATATTTCTGGTCTTCATCGGGTACTAGTGGGATTTACACCTATCTACAGGGTTAAATGGGATTCAGGGCATTAAACACTAACCCTATCAATAAACTATTATAATCATTTGCCCGTGTTTGACTCTTAATAGGAAATAAACAATATATTTGATATTAAGAATCGTTGAAAAAAAGTTCGTTATTTTTGTTTATTTGTTTACTACATTATTGTATTTTTAACAGTCATGAACATGTAAAAGACCAACAAACCTGATTGTCTTGTATTGATCCTGTTAGTGAGACACGAAACAAGACGAGTAACTCGGATATACAAGCACGGAATGACTTCAACCGGATTTGAAATGTCTGACATAAAAAAATGAATTGTCATCTTTATCGGGGGAACTTTGTCTCCTATAACTCTATATTGATAAATTAAGAATATGCTTGAATATTAGACGAAATATTGTTGCACTAGTATCAGGGGAGGGTTTCAGAGACAGTATCGTTAAAATTGAAAAAAAAATACATGTATATTCGGCGAAATATTGTTGCACTGGTATTAAGGGAGGGAGAGAGGGTTCGCAACCTGGGTGCTATATTAATCGCATATGCATATTTTTTTTGGGGGGGGGGGATCGGAGCCCAGGTGTAATATTCAACGCATATGCATATATATATATTTGGGGGGGGGGGGGGGGGGGGAGGGTCAGAGCCTGAGTGCTATATTCAACACATATGCGTCTTTTTAAGTTGAAAAATGTGCAGATACAAAAAGTGAAAGCTCAAATTTGGAAATAATGTCAAAAACATACACCTATGATTACATATTTTTAAGACGAATCCAACATGTTTGTGTACGTGAGTGAGTTAGCAACAGAATTATTTTAATAGCTATAAAAACATAAACAACAGGAACAAAAATAAATGCAAACATGAATATCTAATCTAGTGCGCATGACGCGTTTCTGAAATAACTTTCATAAGGTATGGGTCGTCGTGGTCGTGATCGTAGAGTAGTTAGATTTACCTGTGCAATCAGTTCCTATCACCACTGACGTTGTGAGTTCGAACCCGTTCCCGACGAGGTGTACTCGATACAACATTATGTGATAAAGTTTGTCAGTGACTTGCTACAGGTCGGTGGTTTTTTCCGAGTACTCCGGTTCCCTCCACCAATAAAGCTGACCGCCACGATATAACTTAAATATTGTTGAAAATAACATTAAACACCATAAATCCCATAAACGCTTCATCAGGTACGTTCAATGTCAACAGTTTGGGAAGCGAAATAATTCAAAAGTCTTTGAGAGCAAAAAAATCAAAATCGACGGAAGCAAAAGTTATATTTCGATAAGATGATGATGATGACCTTATTGTACTCTAAGATGATGATGATGACCTTATTGTACTCTAAGATGATGACCTTATTGTACTCTAAGATGATGATGATGACCTTATTGTACTCTAAGATGATGATGATGTCCTTATTGTACTCTAAGATGATGATGATGACCTTATTGTACTCTAAGATGATGATGATGACCTTATTGTATTCTAAGATGATGATGATGACCTTATTGTACTCTAAGATGATGATGATGACCTTATTGTACTCTAAGATGATGATGATGACCTTATTGTACTCTAAGATGATGATGATGACCTTATTGTACTCTAAGATGATGATGATGACCTTATTGTACTCTAAGATGATGATGATGACCTTATTGTATTCTAAGATGATGATGATGACCTTATTGTACTCTAAGATGATGATGATGACCTTATTGTACTCTAAGATGATGATGATGACCTTATTGTACTCTAAGATGATGACCTTATTGTACTCTAAGATGATGATGATGACCTTATTGTACTCTAAGATGATGATGATGACCTTATTGTACTCTAAGATGATGATGATGTCCTTATTGTACTCTAAGATGATGATGATGACCTTATTGTACTCTAAGATGATGATGATGGCCTTATTGTACTCTAAGATGATGACCTTATTGTACTCTAAGATGATGATGATGACCTTATTGTATTCTAAGATGATGATGATGACCTTATTGTACTCTAAGATGATGATGATGACCTTATTGTACTCTAAGATGATGACCTTATTGTACTCTAAGATGATGATGATGACCTTATTGTACTCTAAGATGATGATGATGACCTTATTGTACTCTAAGATGATGATGATGTCCTTATTGTACTCTAAGATGATGATGATGACCTTATTGTATTCTAAGATGATGATGATGTCCTTATTGTACTCTAAGATGATGATGATGACCTTATTGTATTCTAAGATGATGATGATGTCCTTATTGTACTCTAAGATGATGATGATGACCTTATTGTACTCTAAGATGATGATGATGACCTTATTGTACTCTAAGATGATGATGATGTCCTTATTGTACTCTAAGATGATGATGATGACCTTATTGTACTCTAAGATGATGATGATGGCCTTATTGTACTCTAAGATGATGATGATGACCTTATTGTACTCTAAGATGATGATGATGGCCTTATTGTACTCTAAGATGATGTCCTTATTGTACTCTAAGATGATGATGATGACCTTATTGTACTCTAAGATGATGATGATGACCTTATTGTACTCTAAGATGATGACCTTATTGTACTCTAAGATGATGATGATGACCTTATTGTATTCTAAGATGATGATGATGACCTTATTGTACTCTAAGATGATGACCTTATTGTACTCTAAGATGATGATGATGACCTTATTGTACTCTAAGATGATGATGATGACCTTATTGTACTCTAAGATGATGACCTTATTGTACTCTAAGATGATGATGATGACCTTATTGTACTCTAAGATGATGATGATGACCTTATTGTACTCTAAGATGATGATGATGTCGTACTCTACCAACACGCTTAGTTTGATTCTTACAGTGCTAGCCCACTGAAACGAAGGTCCACGCATACACAGTTCGCTCCATTCGAACACAATATCGTGATTCCAATTCAACCACTCTTTGTTCTAGGGGCCGTCGTGGCCATGATGGCATGGTGGTTGGATTTACAACTACCTATGCAATCAGTGCCTATGTGAGTTCGAATCTCGATCAGGGCGAGGTGTACAACATTATGTGATAAAGTTTGTCAGTGACTTGCGACAGGTTGGTAGTTTTCTCCGGTTTCCTCCACCAATAAAACTGACTGCCACGATATAACTGAAATATTGTTGAAAGTGGCGATAAACACCATCAAACAAACTCTTTGTTCATTAATACTCATAAATGTTACGTGTTTAGCGATGAAGCAGCACATACCAGTTCAATTCTCTTTGATTTGACTCGACTGGAGTCTGAACAAATGAGCTAATGCAGTCGAGGCACATTTTCGTACGTGACAATTCAATTTCTTGACCTTGAAGCTAATCATACATACAAAGTGGGCGTTAGAACGATAATATGTTTCTGAAATAATATATATCCGGTTTCGATATTTCCCAATTATTTTAGTCTTTGTTGTGGTTAATATAAACAAAATTAAATGAAGCTTAGAAACGGACCATAATTCTGTCAACTGATCATAGATAAATTTCAATAAAATGACTAAGAAATAAAACCATGCACAATCATTTGCATTACTGCAATAAAAAAAACTTTACAAAAACATTTACAGATTAAATATTAAAAGAATTTCTGTTTTGTACCCGGATGTAATATTCCCATTGTTAACTCGAAGCAAACATACGATTTCTTTGTAAAAGATATGAGAAATAATTCCTGGCAGTTAAAGTCTGTGGGTGATTTCAACATGGGAAACATCATTTCCATAAAAACTATTTCACTCGCTATTACTCGGGAGAAATATTGATACCCTTGTTAAAATGACATACATATTTGTATGCACCGCGATCATGTATTTTTCTGCTATCGGTTGAATTGTTAGCCATTCTTTCTATAAAGGGGTTCGTCGTGGTCGTGATTGTAAGGTAATTGGATTTCCAACTACCTGTGCAATAGGTGCCTATAACCACTAAAGCTGTGAGTTCGAACTCCGTTCATGGCGATTATTATTAGAATTAATTTAAGTTACTGCGGCTAATTAAATAATCGGTCAATTTGGTTAAAAGAGGAAGGTTGATAACTTATCCGTGTCAATCGCTTTCGTAAGTTAAGATAATTGACGCTAATAAATACCTAATCTAAATCTCTATTATTCGGAAATTAACAAAACTATAATGAATTTAAAGAAAAAAATATTGTTTCCGGGGCATCTGAGTTCACCCCCGGTTTTTTGTGGGGTTCGTGTTACTCGATCTTTTGTTTTCTGTGTAATGTTTTGTGGATCATTGTTTGTCCTTTTGTCCTTTTTCATTTGTCAATTATGTTGTCTGTCCTTCTTCAACGTACGGATTCTGATGACCTCTTTAGTATCTTCAAACTCTTATTAGTCCATGTTACTGTAAAACACATAGGAAACTAGAAAACAAACATTTGTTGATGTTGTTTTTTTTTAATCAGGCAGAAACAGTTTATAAATTTCGAAACTGAATTTTTTTTGTGAAAAAGCGAAAGCAAATAACAATTTTTGAATTCATATAGTTTCATGTTCACAAGGCAAGTGGTTCTGTGTCTAGACACTATCCATGGGGATCCTTGTCCTAATTGTACATAAACCTGGCCTTAGGAAGAAAATTCAAACGTTTTGATGAACATTTTAATTTGTTAATCTTTTATGATCACAGCGATAGGAAATAGCAATATCTTTGCACATTTAGATGTTCATTAACCTAATTTATTCCACTATATATATCATTAAAATATATATTCATGCATATTAAAGAGGCATTAGCTACGATTTTGACCAAACAAATTATATGTTTTGAAAATTGGTAAATAGCTTTAAAATGATGAAATAAAGGTAAATATTTCACATTAAACAGCTTATCGTACCACTTTTCGCTTTTTGAGAACAAAAATTACCATCGATGTATTATTTCCTTGCAAGCAAATAATTTGACCTCGCTTTCTCCATATGCAACCGACCTTACTAGTGATAGGTAAAAACGAATAATTTGTATTTTGTCGCTTATTAACTGCAAACTTGCATGGTTCTTTGTCCGTAATTAACGCCGACTAAAAACAGATGCACAGAAAATAAGAAATAAGTGCATTGTTGTACTGATTTAATGACGATTCGGCAAACTCCGTAAACAATGCCGATAATTAATAAGATGGCGTCCATTTCTTGATCGATCTCAAAACACGAGCAGTTGCACCTTTTTTCACCGATGCGCGTACATTTCATAACATTTATAAGTTACTTCAAGATTCATTCAAGATTTTATTAACAAGGCTCAGGCACAGTGTACAACATGAGTATACAGTTATTATAACATAAATACATACATATGAGATAACACGTTTTATTAAGGCATCAATCATATCTGATAGTTTTTATGGGTAACAAAAATTTACGATTTTGGCAGATAATGCCCCTTTAAGATTATGTGTTTTATTAAACATTATATACTTATATTATGATACATTTAAACAAAGTATTGCAAAAATTTAAAAAAAATAGATGTATATTATGATAGGGACAATGATAACTGTCTGTAAGCTTATACCTCCTCAGTCAAATTGAAAGAAAAAATAGTGTTATTTATATATATTAGCCTTGAAATATACATGTACATACATATAATGATTAATGTTTGTTATTTTGTATTGTGTTTGATGACAATCCAGATTTTGGATTTTAAATCAATAAAATCATTGACTTTCACTTCCTGAATGTTTGTTTAAAAAAATGATTTTATTAATTCAACTCAGGCACCAAGTACAACATGAACAAACTGTACATACATAAATACAAACATACATAATTACATAATTATATTCAATACACTCATTATGAACTGAATTGAAAATAGATAAAAAAAAAAAAAATGGATATTGAAAATATTTTTTAAATAATCTGTACTCCATAGCCATAGGCACAGGATATTTATCTATACAAATACGTTATGGTTCCCTTATTTTAATTATGAATGAAATATATTAGTTATTTTAAGAATGGCTGACCAATAGTAACTTTCTTTCCAAGCCTTTTTTTTCCCACCAGGATATTGTGGATTTTAAATACGACATTCAATAAAGGACTATTGACTAGGAGATTTTCATTGGTCACGGTATAAATACCTGTTTCTATGAACTCAGATAAATATTTATTTTTAGATATACAAATTGTTAACAATTTAATGTGTCAATCAAGCACGTGCAATTCTAAATTTCATGAAAAATAATTAAAATGCATTGAATTCTTAAGGCGGATTTTCCTTGACAAACCAATCAGAAATTCGATTTCTATTTTTTAGGTATTTTCCGGATAAATAAAAGGCAAATACAACAGATCTCTAAAATAAAACAGATACATTGGTTAAAATAGCCGTAAGTAACTCATCTATATAATTGATTTGATTTTATTTGTGTTTGAATTACTGGGTCTTTTTAAATTAACAAGTTTATTTATTTTATTTCTAATTTTCTGGTTTTGTTAGTGTAAAACAATTGAGTACGAGTTTTGTACTCAAGTAAAATTGATCCACGAGTCTGAGCACTGCATTCAGCATGATACAGATTAGATTTCAGATTCAATATGTTGAGAACTTTCCCGCTGAAAAGACGACGCGATCCAGTTATGTGATGTTATAAATGTAGCCCCTAGATCCAGCATTCGGATTGGACAAAGTTCTGTGTAGTATTACTTACCGATTCCCTTTCGAACGTTTTATCATCGAAAGTCATGACAAGTAGAACTAGCTGTCACCATTTATTGTACACTAGCATCACCTTTACAATCCAAGTTTTTAATACAAAATTATTTTCTTAATAGTTTATTTTAAATGGTTTATTTAAGTTTTAACAATAAAAATAATATACCAGTAAAAACAGCATGCATACTAAAGATCAGATTATGAAGTGGTTTTTAGTGGCAATGTCATAAAATTTACAGACTCATTAAATTCGTTGATATTTTTTATGGGTAATTGAAGAAATGAAAATATGCAGATTTATATAATAAGACGCGTTTCTGTAACAACCTTCATCAGTATGCTTAAAATCCCAATATATGATAAAGTTTGTCAGTGACTTGCGACAGGTCGGTGGTTTTCTCCGGGTACTCCACCAATAAAACCGACCGCCACAATATAACTGAAATATTGTTGAAAAAAACCTGCATAAAATACAGGTTTATTTTATTTATGAGCCGTTCTTGACTGAGGAGGTACCAGTGAGGTTTTATAAATTTCTAATGCCAAAATGTTAGTTAATAATAGACAGTACAAATGTATATAACACAAAGTTAAAACTGTAGTGACAAAGACAGAAAAAACATAAATGAATCGTAAAATGAAAAAAATAAATAATAAACGATCGGTAAACGTAAACTTCAGCTAAGCCAGGTGGTTTTGATTACAAAAATAGTGTACATCATGTTTTATTTGATTTTACGTTTATAAAAATAAAACGAATACATAACAGAACATTTAAAGTTCATTTCCGTGTTCAAATATTTAATTTAAATTTAAATTAAATAATATAAGAGAACGTCATGTAGTCAACTTTTAAGGGATGGGGGTATATAAATATAATTATATAGATTTTTTTTTATTAATGTTCTGTTGCCAATATTACAGAAAAAATGGCCTGAAAGATGCAAAAAAATTAATAATTTGACACTGCATAAAGATAAAAATTGTAACATCTGATATTTGTTTCGCAAGAAATAATTTGTATGGCTCGTGGTGAAAAACACAGCCCCTCGTTCTAATTGTAAACTTATAGGTCCCTTACACGATTGTTAACATCTCGTTCTGCTTTACAGTTAAGAATAAAAGTACTACGTATGTACCCTACTTAACGGTTTAAAATTTCATTTCCGCGTTCAAATATTTAAACTTTAAAACTATCAGCTGACTGATCTAGGTCTACGTAATCTTTTTAAGTGAAATCTGTATCAATATTTACGCGTGATACCTACCTGTCTGGTGTTTATAGACTTATACATTGATAAGCTTCCGTTTTTAAATTGTTGTATTACTTTTAGTGAGATATGATCACTGCTATATAAAGTTTGTATTGAACAGATAATTACTATTATGTTTGTACAGCTATGATAACTTTCTTTGATTCAAGGAAGTTTAGAAACTGCTGTAATACTGACCCACATTGTGTTTCCACTGTCTGCACTCTTCATTATAAGTTTACGTGAACGCCGTCACCCGTTCTAGTTTTTTACAGTTAACTAAGTGCGTTCTTTGTATTTTGTTTGAACAAATGTTCGATAGTTCAGTTTTAACAATATGTTGTTTAATTGAACGCCATATTTTGAGTTAAATGCAGTTTAAAGTAATTCAGGGGCGGAACCGGGTGGGGGGTGGGGGGGGGGGGGGGGAGGGTATGCGCACCCGGCGCACTACCCCCCTAAGATTGGAAAAAAGATTGTTTTGGCGTAAAATTGTGATTTTTCACACGAAATACCCCAAACATTTTCGCGCCTCCCTCCGCAATTGGAAATAATATGATTTTTTGGCGTAAAATCGTGATTTTTCACACGAAATACCCCAAAAATTTTCGCGCCCCCTTCCTAGCTTAAAATCCTGGATCCGCCCCTGTAATTAGTACTCCTAACTAGAGGAGGAGTGGGTCACTACCTCTTTACAAGGCGTATGCAAATTTGCTTCTGGAATTGGTCAACTTTTTTCGCTTTCATGTATATGATTGGGTCGTAAATTTTCCACTATAAGATATAAATAGATTAGTATTTCTAGCTATCATATGTCAATGTATCCTACTCCTACAAGGCCCCATTCATGACAGTGTTAGACAGGCCGACCTTAAACCAATTAGACCAATTGCTCCCAATTGGGTCCCGCGCGTAAGACTCGGCTTTTCAAGTAAGCACAACAAAGCACTGGAGGTTTTACAGAGAACAACATTGGGCCTCGCACCTCCTAAGTCGGACCCAGTGGTAAGCATCGTTATGCTACTCGGTATGATACAAATTCCTAAGAAAAAGGGGAAAAAAAAGAAAGACTGTTGTATAATCGTAGATATGCATGTAGGGTTGAATAATAGCGCCCGACAAGTACTGCTATGGCCGCTCAATTAGTAAGAGAGTTGACTTCAGACCGCAGAGAGTACAGATTCTAGTCACACTGACACCATAAAGCATATTTCACATTAAGAGTACAATGCTCAGAATAAGATAAATTAAACAATTGAATGGCCATTACTTATTATTATTATTATTAAAACTAAGGTTCGCTACCCTCAGGTCTAGGTAATATTAGCCCGTTGTAGATATCCTGACTAAGGTTGGCTATCCTCGGGTCTAGGTAATATTAGCCCATTGTAGATATCCTGACTAAGATTGGCTACCCTCAGGTCTAGGTAATATTAGCCCATTGTAGATATCCTGACTAAGGTTGGCTATCCTCAGGTCTAGGTAATATTAGCCCGTTGTAGATATCCTGACTAAGGTTGGCTATCCTCAGGTCTAGGTAATATTAGCCCATTGTAGATATCCTGACTAAGATTGGCTACCCTCAGGTCTAGGTAATATTAGCCCATTGTAGATATCCTGACTAAGGTTGGCTACCCTCAGGTCTAGGTAATATTAGCCCATTGTAGATATCCTGACTAAGGTTGGCTACCCTCAGGTCTAGGTAATATTAGCCCATTGTAGATATCCTGACTAAGGTTGGCTACCCTCAGGTCTAGGTAATATTAGCCCATTGTAGATATCCTGACTAAGGTTGGCTACCCTCAGGTCTAGGTAATATTAGCCCATTGTAGATATCCTGACTAAGGTTGGCTACCCTCAGGTCTAGGTAATATTAGCCCATTGTAGATATCCTGACTAAGGCTGGCTACCCTCAGGTCTAGGTAATATTAGCCCATTGTAGATATCCTGACTAAGGTTGGCTACCCTCAGGTCTAGGTAATATTAGCCCATTGTAGATATCCTGACTAAGGTTGGCTACCCTCAGGTCTAGGTAATTTTGTAGACCATCTTTAGCCCATTGTAGATATCCTGACTAAGGTTGGCTACCCTCATACCCTACAAATTTTGTAGACCAATTTTGTAGACAATTTTGTAGACCATCTTTTCTTGTCATGTGTATTTATTATCTATTTATGTTAAATTGGCAAATTCTCTGTACCACTGTTTCAACTATGGTTTTATCATATGCGAAACAAAAATTCTTGGGAAGTCTCTGGGCTTGTAAACCCTTTAAAGACATACGGGATGGTGTACAATCACGCAAGTCTTACAATATAAAAAAAACAGATTTAGCCAGAACTAATTTCATTAACGTGTATTATCTTTGAAAAAAAAATAGTTGCCTTCAAAAATTTATTTTAGTTTATCGCTATAGTGCAAGTCATCAATTATAAGTATAACCTGTGTTTGAAAAACCTGCGACTATATAATTTGTATGTGTTGCTTCTCCACTACGCACGTAGTATTAAGGAGAAAAAGCAAAGACTGGTTGGCTCGGAATAGGAATAATGTGTCCGAGTGGAGCGACATGTCTATCCGCGGAATGTTGTTTCTGTGAGCTAACACTATAAAAATCCAACTAAACGTGTTGGTCTAGTACAAAGCAGATCTCATTATCATCATCTCATTGAAATGTAACTTGTTCTCGCCATGATATAGCTGAAAATTGCTGAGTTGACGTTACGCAACAATCACTCAATCACTCGTTTAATAATTCAATATCATATTTTAATGACAAAATAATTGTTGCTCAAATGATTTATTATTTGTTGAACAATAATGATAAATGTTGTTATTAGACATTTAATTTCCCAACACAAAGGTATTAATGATTATTTAATAACATTATGTATTACTTATCTGGTTATTTATGATCTATAAAAAAAAAATTCACTTTCTAACCTATATGATATATACACAGCTAACATATCATAGTTTTCTCAGTAATAGCAATTTCTACGGATATTTATAAATGATAGATATATAGACGGACAGTATGTACTTGGTAGAAGTAGAAGTAATCTTTATCCTTGTTGAAGACGGACAGTATGTACTTGGTAGAAGTAGAAGTAATCTTTATCCTTGTTGAAGACGGACAGTATGTACTTGGTAGAAGTAGAAGTAATCTTTATCCTTGTTGAAGACGGACAGTATGTACTTGGTAGAAGTAGAAGTAATCTTTATCCTTGTTGAAGACGGACAGTATGTACTTGGTAGAAGTAGAAGTAATCTTTATCCTTGTTGAAGACGGACAGTATGTACTTGGTAGAAGTAGAAGTAATCTTTATCCTTGTTGAAGACGGACAGTATGTACTTGGTAGAAGTAGAAGTAATCTTTATCCTTGTTGAAGACGGACAGTATGTACTTGGTAGAAGTAATCTTTATCCTTGTTGAAGACGGACAGTATGTACTTGGTAGAAGTAGAAGTAATCTTTATCCTGTAGAAATACGGGAAGTCAACCAGGAAAGTCTTTGTCTATGATGTATCTTTAGTTGTGGGTTTTTTTCACTGAAGGTTTTTTCCATAAAAAGCTGTATGTACTGATATCAAAGTACGGAACAAACGTAGATATCTAATTTAGTGCTTACGATGCTTTTCTGCAATGACCTTTATCTGTAATGACCTTGATCGTGACCTTTATCATGTACCCTCATAGTTAAAAAATTGGAAAACCAAATAATTCAGAAGTATTTGGGTCGAATGTAAACCAAAGGGTCTAAACAGGATATCTACAATGAGCTAATATTACCTAGACCTGAGGGTAGCCAACCTTAGTCAGGATATCTACAATGGGCTAATATTACCTAGACCTGAGGGTAGCCAACCTTAGTCAGGATATCTACAATGGGCTAATATTACCTAGACCTGAGGGTAGCCAACCTTAGTCAGGATATCTACAATGGGCTAATATTACCTAGACCTGAGGGTAGCCAACCTTAGTCAGGATATCTACAATGGGCTAATATTACCTAGACCTGAGGGTAGCCAACCTTAGTCAGGATATCTACAATGGGCTAATATTACCTAGACCTGAGGGTAGCCAACCTTAGTCAGGATATCTACAATGGGCTAATATTACCTAGACCTGAGGGTAGCCAACCTTAGTCAGGATATCTACAATGGGCTAATATTACCTAGACCTGAGGGTAGCCAACCTTAGTCAGGATATCTACAATGGGCTAATATTACCTAGACCTGAGGGTAGCCAACCTTAGTCAGGATATCTACAATGGACTAATATTACCTAGACCTGAGGGTAGCGAACCTTAGTCAGGATATCTACAATGGGTTAATATTACCTAGACCTGAGGGTAGCCAACCTTAGTCAGGATATCTACAATGGGCTAATATTACCTAGACCTGAGGGTAGCCAACCTTAGTCAGGATATCTACAATGGGCTAATATTACCTAGACCTGAGGGTAGCGAACCTTAGTCAGGATATCTACAATGGGTTAATATTACCTAGACCTGAGGGTAGCCAACCTTAGTCAGGATATCTACAATGGGCTAATATTACCTAGACCTGAGGGTAGCCAACCTTAGTCAGAATATCTACAATGGGCTAATATTACCTAGACCTGAGGGTAGCCAACCTTAGTCAGGATATCTACAATGGGTTAATATTACCTAGACCTGAGGATAGCCAACCTTAGTCAGGATATCTACAATGGGCTAATATTACCTAGACCTGAGGGTAGCCAACCTTAGTCAGGATATCTACAATGGGCTAATATTACCTAGACCTGAGGGTAGCCAACCTTAGTCAGGATATCTACAATGGGCTAATATTACCTAGACCTGAGGGTAGCCAACCTTAGTCAGGATATCTACAATGGGCTAATATTACCTAGACCTGAGGGTAGCCAACCTTAGTCAGGATATCTACAATGGGCTAATATTACCTAGACCTGAGGGTAGCCAACCTTAGTCAGGATATCTACAATGGGCTAATATTACCTAGACCTGAGGGTAGCCAACCTTAGTCAGGATATCTACAATGGGCTAATATTACCTAGACCTGAGGGTAGCCAACCTTAGTCAGGATATCTACAATGGGCTAATATTACCTAGACCTGAGGGTAACCAACCTTAGTCAGGATATCTACAATGGGCTAATATTACCTAGACCTGAGGGTAGCCAACCTTAGTCAGGATATCTACAATGGGCTAATATTACCTAGACCTGAGGGTAGCCAACCTTAGTCAGGATATCTACATTGGTCTACAAAATTGTCTACACAATTTGCCAAAGATTTACATTGAAGAATATATGGGGCCGTCGTGGCCATGATCGTATGGTAGTTGGATTTACGACTACCTATGCAATCAGTGTCTGTCACCACTGATGTTGTGAGTTTGAATCTCGATCAGGGCGAGGTGTGCAACATTATGTGATAAAGTTTGTCAGTATTTTATTAATCTTATATATTTCTATTTTTATTTTATCCATAAATAATTCTATTGACGTCACGATTTGTCTCCCTTATTTAGCGACAACGAGGTTTGTGACAAAAATCCTGTGCTTTAATACATTTCTCTGACGTCATGCTATTGTGTGGACAGTGGATTATCCGTTTAATCTTTGGTTCTTGCGTATATGAACTTGAATCTTTTACCATTTTAAGCTTAACACGTGCTATAAATATTTTGAGACTTGTGTGGAATCGAACCCTGGACTATTTAAAATCCGCATTAATTTCAAAACTTACGACTAACCACACTGCTACATGTACGCTAAAGGTAAAAGGTCAAATATATTCAACATTTAAAAATCCTAATGTTATCACCACTCTTGATTGTAAACTTTATTTTGAAAATTTTTCTACAACGTGTTTATATATGAGTAATTGACCAATGTTTACAAGGCATAATACACACATTTCAATCTGGCATAATTTATTTTTAGAACTGACAGGGTACATGAAACATATTCTCGCAATATAAACAACAAGTAACGAACCGACCGTTAGTAATTACAAATCAGACTGACCATAGGTGAACATGCCGGTATGGGGCACTTGAAATAACGAAACGAGAATCAAAAAGACGTATGCCAATGAAAATTTATCGCTTTATTTTTGTTAATTATTATCTAATTTGGCTTACTACAAAATAAAACTAAAAATATAAAATAAAAACGTATTAGTTTAAACAATATTTATTCGAGAAAAAGCATAAAAAGATACATAAAGAACACTTTACCAGATAGAAATGTATTAAGTAAATCTTCCGTGGGGTTAATCTACTATGGGGGAAGGTTTACTCTATGACAGGGGAACACCAACTACAAGGCGGATGATAACCTCGGCAACAAATAGTCCACCAGCAGAGGTATCCACCCAGTGATAGTAATAACAACGTAGATATATCTATAATTTAGAGGGCCTGGGTGGTTCAATGAGTTAGGTAGTTGTAAGGCCCGGGTGGTTCAATGAGTTAGGTAGTTGGATTACCTAACAACTCATACAAGCCTATCACCAATACGGCATGGGTTCGCGCCCGGTTTTGTAAATTACAAAAAAGGTGCACTCGACTCGCAGCCGCAAGTGATAACGTTTACCAGTTGCTTGTCCATGGTCGGTAGTTCTCTCCGGGTACTCCGGTTTCTTCCACCACTAAAACTGGTCGCCATGATATAGCTGAAATATTGCTGAAAGTGGCGTTAAACACAATCAAAATCAAATCAAATCTATAATTCAGCGCACACAACGTGTTTCTGGAATAATCTTCATCAGATACGCTCATAACCAATAGAATGGAAAGCCAAATAATTTAAAATTTTGGGAGCAATAAAATCGAAGGGTCTAAACAAGATAGCCAACATCGGCTAAGGTCACATAAGGTCACATAAGGTCACCTATGCCTGAGGGAGGAGAATCTTAGTTTTAGTAATAATTACATGTCTAGCCATTGAGGAACCTATATTTATCTTATTTCCAAGTTCACTAAAACATGATCTTTTCAGGGGCGGATCCAGGATTTCAAGTTAGGGAGGGGAGGGGCACTTAAAACGTCATCATACTCCATGTGGAGGTCAAACTTGTAGAAACAAAAGACCACAAGCACACAATATTCATATAGAACGTTTCCATTGTGGAGAGACTTTTCACTACAAAGCTGTCTGAACGCGTTGTGCGCACTAAATTTGATATGTACGTTTTTATTTCTATGGGTATCCTCTTTGTTCTTCAACGATATAACACGATGTTAGGGACCGACACATTTTATTTTAGACATTTCTACTGAGTGCATTATACTGTACAATACGAACATGTAAAATATATAAAGAAAACGGTCAACACTGGTCACACATGCCAGTTCAATAATGTCACATGCTTACATGTAATGACTGTCATTTGTTTGGTAATAAAAGATAAACATGGTTTTATATCAGACACATTACTAAAACAGAGAATTAATGTCAAACATAACACCTCTGTATAATATATGTCCGTCTCTTCACTTTATGGTAGAGTTAAGCTAGTCTTATGGGTTTCTTTCACTTGACATAACTTCAGAAAATTTAATACTATTATGTATATTTATAAAATAATTTGATAGAAACTGTTTACGTTTTTGGTTGAAAGAATTACTTTCAAAGTTATAATGGTATTCATCTCCAATTTGTAATCTCCAACTATTACACAATGTAAATTTACAATTTTCTTTTGGTATGTTCTGCCATCGAATTTTCTCGATGGGGGTTTCAAGGAATCATACAGACAAAAAAATGCATACGATTATTAAATAAAACCTCATACATTAACATCTATCAATAGTTGAGGAAAATATAGCCATTATTGACAGGTTGATTATGATTGATCATATGTAATATACATTTATAGTTGTAGGAATGTATATTAAATCTGGTAAAGGCGTTCATTACATATATGAAGACTTAATTAATTTATAATCATTTATAGTGCTGTATACATGCAAATACAAACGTAGATACCTTTGTAGCTGGGCGCATGTCTTATTTACCTTATTTGTAGCAGGGCGCATTGTCTTATTTACCTTATTTGTAGCAGGGCGCATTGTCTTATTTACCTTATTTGTAGCAGGGCGCATTGTCTTATTTACCTTATTTGTAGCAGGGCGCATGTCTTATTTACCTTATTTGTAGCAGGGCGCATTGTCTTATTTACCTTATTTGTAGCAGGGCGCATTGTCTTATTTACCTTATTTGTAGCAGGGCGCATTGTCTTATTTACCTTATTTGTAGCAGGGCGCATTGTCTTATTTACCTTATTTGTGTTTGGTTGCGCATAGTGGTGTCCAACACATATTGTGTTATGTTTTCCTTTGTCTTGTGTACCCTATGTTTCCAGTTTCTCTGGATTGTTCCAGTTTCTCTGGATTGTTCCAGTTTCTCTGGATTGTTCATTTTTGATTGCCTCTTCGGTATCCTCTAATGCTTATTTCATCTTATTTACTGTGAACGACGCCGACGCGTTTCTGGAATAACTTTAGTTTACGGCTTCTATTTACCCTTTTGATGTCTTAAAACTTTTCATAGGTACCTTCATGACAGTGGAAGGAATTGAAAGCCATATAATTTAATGGTCTTTGGGAGCAAGTAAACCAAGTGGTCTAAACAGGATAGCCAAAAGTTGACAAGGTTACCTATGCTTGAGGGATTGACTTAAGTCTTAATAAATAATAGGAAAAACGAAAGAAATAAACATACCACACTGTTGGAACATATAAAAATCAAATAGAAAAATCGAAGAACTTTTCTTGTAGCTCATTGTTTGTCCTTCTTTCATTTTTCTTTTGCCCACTGTATTGTCTTTCCTTCCTTGATTTAGTGTTTCTGATTACCCCTTTGGTATCTTCAATATTTTCTTGTAAATCGTAGTTTGTCCTTTTCTTATTTTCCTATTTTTTCCATTGTATTGTGTATCCTTATATTTACGGCTTCTAGTTACCCATTTGGTATCATTTGGCCATTGTATTGTCTGCCCTTCTTTGAACTACGGCTTCTGGTTACCCATTTGGTATCATTTGGCCATTGTATTGTCTGCCCTTCTTTGATCTACGGCTTCTGGTTACCCATTTGGTATCATTTGGCCATTGTATTGTCTGCCCTTCTTTGATCTACGGCTTCTGGTTACCCATTTGGTATCATTTGGCCATTGTATTGTCTGCCCTTCTTTGATCTACGGCTTCTGGTTACCCATTTGGTATCTTTTGGCCATTGTATTGTATGTCCTTCTTTGATTTAGGAATTCTAGTTACCCATTTGATATCTTTTGGTCATTGTGTTGTATGTCCTTCTTTAATTTACTGCTTCTGATTACCCCTTTGGTATCTTTTGGCCATTGTATTGTATGTCCTTCTTTGATTTACGGCTTCTGATTTCCCCTTTGGTATCATTTGTCCCTTGGATTGTCTGTCCTTTGCTTTTCGGCTTTTTGTTACCCCTTTGATATCTTTTGGTCATTGTATTGTCTGTTCTTCTTTGCTTTACAGCTTCTGATTACCCCTTTGGTATCTTTTGGCCATTGTATTGTATGTCCTTCTTTGATTTACGGCTTCTGATTTCCCCGTTGGTATCATTTGTCCCTTGGATTGTCTGTCTTTTGCTTTTCGGCTTTTTGTTACCCCTTTGGTATCTTTTGGCCATTGTATTGTCCGTTCTACTTTTCCTTACGGCTTCTGGTTATCTCTTTGGTATCCTTTGGTCATTGTGTTGTCTGTCCTTCTTTGCTTTACAGCTTCTGATTACCCCTTTGATATCTTTTGGTCATTGTATTGTCTGTTCTTCTTTGAAATAGGGCTCCTGGTTACCCCTTTGGTATCTTCAAACTTCCCTTATATTGACTGTAATATTTGACCTTGCTGTAACGTTATACATTTGACATTGAATATCACGTTTTATATTTTACATCCGTTCCTACATGTACATCCTACGTTTTGTAACCCTAAGATGCAGATATTTAATCTCCTTAACAATGTACTTAACACAGTCACTATAACAGTGTTTGTTTTTGTTTATTGTAGTCTATTGAAGTCTTGTACCTTATGTTTACAGTCAGGTCAACATTAGGCCGTAATTTAGGTCTGGGTTTAAGTTGAAAATGATACCCTCTTTTCTGCTACTATATATTGCTGAGAGAAATTAGAATGTCTTAATTTTTAAACTTTGTCACCCAAATCCAACAACGCAATACATTTCTAAAGAGTACTTTTCGTAGTTTTTAGTGGTTTAATATCATAAAAAAAACTTTATGAAAGGTTCTAAGACGTACATTCTTAAAGGTAAGCAAAACTGTTTTATTTAAATTTATTATTTATTGAAAATTATGAAATTTTCAAGAAATTTGACTGAAATTATTGTAAACATTAGAAATAAAACAAACAAACAAACAAACAAATCTTTTCTGTAAAATATACGATTCTTAAAAAAAAACATATCTACAAAATTTTCATTTTCGAATTAAAGAATTATTATGGTTATAATTCAAACTCTAAGATAGCTATCTACGTTTAGTCCATTATTACAAACACAGGTATATGATGATCACCTGTGTTTAATGTATGGACTAATTCGTATGTATATTAACCAGGGTTAATATCACACATATAACTTTGTCGTTTTGGTTGCTGACTGACGTGTACCAACACTTTCTTCATGTTAGTTTGACATCGACAACTTACGTAGAAAAAATACTTTTAATACAATCTCCGTGATAGGTCGTTAATTTGACAATTATTAGTTTCGACACGCATTATTGAACATTGAACTCGTCACACTTGACTGGATATTCACCAAAAACTATAATTGTAATTGTTTCCCGGTATTCATCGGAGTTCTGTTATTTGGATGAGTCAAACAGCCAATGGCTCCCCGAGCATGGAGCCGATGGATTACATTGTGTTTTAAGATTCACACACAGTGATAATTCGATGGAGTTTGTTAGTATTTGGATGAGTTTAAAGGCACGACAAAATTCGTTTAAAACAGCTTTTGGACAAGTTGTAAAGGATCTGTATCTTAAAGGTAGGGACGTCGAATTAGAAAGGGAAGATCTGCATTTAAATAAAGTTAAGGTTAGGGTTGTGGTGTTTAACGCCAATTTCAACAATATTTCAGTTATATCATGGCGGATAGTTTTATTCGTGGAGGAAACCAGAGTGGTACCCGGAGAAAACTACAGACCTTCTGTAAGTCAATGACAAACTGAATTGTTTTTGTTTTTATTTAGGCATATTTTATTCACAACTGTATATGAATGGAATTAAGCAACAGGCTGTGTCTATGCAAGCTATTCCTTTTACATGTACAAGACATACTTTCAGTAATAAATATATGAGTTTGTGCAAGGATTTGCATAGAAAAATTATATTATGTGATAAAGTTTGTCATTGACTTGCGGCAGGTCGGTGGTTTTCTGTAAGTGACTTGCGGCAGGTCGGTGATGTTCTTGTGGTTTCTTCCATCATTAAAACTGGCCGCCATGATATAACTGATATAACTGATATAACTGATATAACTGAATTATTGTTGAAAGTGGCGTTAGACACCATCACAATATTAATTTAAATATAAGAAAATTGACAATGTCAATAAATATCACTAAATTATTAAAATGTCGTAATAAACAAACTACTAATTACTATAATAATTAACATGCATTTATAAATAGCTTTAGGCACATATACTGTTCTAGACAACAAACCACACATGTATATACATGTATATATAGTATTAAAACATGCCTGTATTGTATTGTGTATATTTCTATATGTAAAATGTCAAGCATGTAGAAAAACTACCAACACATACTGGTTTTGCGGTTAATTGGTAATAATTCAATATTTTAAATAATTGGTCTGGCCTATCGTGTGGTATAACCCGGAGTCATAAGGATTCGTAACCATGCATATATTAAATTCTTAATGTCACTATCATAAATTATAAATTATAATTGTACTTTTATAAAGATCGAACAGATTAGTGTATGTTTAGATTGTATATATTTTATATAGATGTAGAAGAATAGAACGGAGGTATATATGTTTGTCTTCGTTCTGTTTCTTGCGTGGAATCTACATTGACTATTTTTAATTTTATTTAACTTAGGTTTCTCTAACGTTTATTTATATAGTCGATCCTTGAGTCGAAGTCAAATGAAGGAGTGATTGTTGTTTAATGAGCACTTTTTCAGGAATATCATGGCAAGCTTACATTACGATGAGATGATGTCCAGCATTTTGTACTTACCCAGCACCCTTGGTTGGATTTTATAGTGCTATCTCGCTGAAACAAAAATCGGCGTCAACCAGTCTTTGTTATTACACCTTAATACTGTGTTTAAGTCGAAACGATCAATGATTGTGCTATTACATCTTAATACTGTTTTTAAGTCGAAACGATCAATGATTGTGCTACGAAATATCCCACTATTTGAGTTATTCAGGATATATATTAAACTGTAAACTATTATGAACAATACCAATGTTTTTAATTCGTGTCATCAAAGTTCGAGATAAATGAGGGTTCCGTGAGAATTGTGAAGATACCTAAGAGGTAATCATGAACCGTAAATAGAAGAAGGAGAGACGATGCAACAGCCAACAGAAAAAAGACAAAACAGCAAAAATAATCTACAAAACATACACATAAAACTAAAGATTGAGTAACATGACCCTCACAAAACTGGGGGTGAACTTAGGAGTTTGAGAGGAGTAAGCAGTGCTTAGTGTTATAGACTATTATAAACATACTATTGGTATTCATTTGAGTTAAAAGAGTTTGAGATAAAGGGGTCGAGGGGTATGTATTGAAAACGTGATGATAAAATTCTACAGCGTAAATATTTATGTATTACAACATAATAACGCAGTTTAATGAAGAGTTAACGTATTTAATAATTCCCAGTGTGTGTAGTGTTATAAAACTCTTACTTCCGTTTTAACTTGACAAATATTTAAAGGAGAGTTTATAAATGATGATAAATAGATACTTTTAATTCCTATATACATATATATTATGTATCTTTGTACATCCACAAATCTCCCTTTTTTATTGATAGTGTGAACTATTTAGTTTCAGCTGGCGTTACACGGTAACTTACTTATTTAGGTACAGCAAAGACGGGTTATAACATATGTGTTTATATAGGTATAACCCCCGTGAAATGAACAAGCTATTTATATTTATTTAAATATCGAAAACATATTCAATATTTTTAGTTTCAGTTGGGGTTACACGGTAGCTTACTTATTTAAGTACGGAGGAAGGATTCTGGTTTTAGATAATGTGATTATATAGGCATAGCCCAGTAAAATTACCAAATTAATTATCTTAAATATCTAAAACATCAGTAATATTTAATATTTTCAGATTCACCTGAGAATGTTTGAAAGTTTTAGAGGTGATTTTGGATACAGTTATTATGGCGAACGACGGACTTCCGCTTCTATTGATATTCCATTGGCTGCTGTTGTATACACGTGCGTTTTGATCTCCATAGCAACAATAGTAGCTGCTATCGGTATTCGAGGAAAAGCGGTAATTATATTCATTTTTGTGTATCAATATTAATGTGATTTACAGTTGACATTTACGGTCCTTTCACCGACGATAAAATCATTATATTACTAATATATTGGTTAACATACTGACCTCAGTAGTATCTGTACTGAAGGTTTTCATGAATACTTTATGCATAGCTTACGCCCCCCCCCCCCCCCCCCCCCCCCATAAAAAGAAGAAGAAGAACAAAAACCACCCTCCTCGAAACAGTTCCTTAACACAAATACACGACCGCTCACATTTCTGGCTTGCTACATCCACTCAATAAAAAAGTCGTGGGGGGATAATCTAGCTGTATGGGCCCATAACAGAGGAAAACCATGAAACAGCCATGTCATTGTTTTAGTGTGAAGTAAACCAATGTTTTATGTTGAAACAAGCCAAACAGTATCTTTTGTAGATTGTAACCCTGACTTATCATGTATATATATCTCTCTTACAGCGTTGGTATACGTTAATTAGAGTTGTATACAGTCTAGGCGTCGGATCAACAATATTGCGTAAGTTGGTTTTGTAGTTTAACAGCTTAATTATATAAATATTATGATTATAATCTCATTAGATAGCTGATTCACGGGGATATTTAGTGATGTGGGATTACTGGCGTGAGTCAGATCACAATTACCTTAGGTAAATTGATTCAAGTTCTGCTTTGACAATTGATTAAGGATTACTAGAGTGAGTCAGTTCACAATAAAGAAAGCTAAAATGATAGAAATAAAAACGTAGATATCAAATTTAGTGCGCACGAAGCGCTTCTGGAATAACCTTCATCAGGTATGTTCAAAACTGAAAGATTGGAAAGTCAAATATTTAAAGCTTTGGAGCAATAAAACCAAAGGGTCTAAACAGGGTAGCCTAAATTTGTTTTGAAAGGACATTGATTGTTTTTGGCAGATAGTTTACCTATCAAAACACCTAAGCCATATTCCTCATTTGTATGTCACGTTCGGCTTGTTGCTTCCATTTACTATGTTATTTTATTTTATTGCTTTCTAGTATATGTTTAAATTCAGGCGTATGGGTGTTTAACGTTAGGAGTATGGGTATGGCAGTTTAACACCAATCTGTTGTATAGTTTCAGAGTTGTATATGTGGGGAGGGGGGTGACAATTTCTCGTTAGGTTGGTGTTAGTGTATGGTGTTTAATACAACATTGTTCTATAGGGGTATGTCAGTATTAGCATGACGATTGATAAAAATGGAGGATACTGGGGTACCTGGTGTAATCTGACCATACGTTCGCGGTCACGCAAGTACCATCTCTAAAGAAAGTGTGTGTCGTACTTGGAGTGGAAGATATGTACCCGTAGAAGTTCCCAAATGAAAGATCTAGATGTTATTACTTAAAAACGAGTAAGAAACGCCACCTATCCTTCCTACAAATGGTACTTTCAAAAACGAGTGTGAGACGGCCCATTATATAATTAACTACTTACCAATAATCGTTTTCATCCCAACTCAAATACTTCTCAGGATAACTCTTATTTATTTATACTACATGCATATTTATTAAACATGTATACGATTACCCTGAAATAAAGGTTCCGGAACATTCCATTATATATATACGTCTGAAAATTAAACCAAACAGTGTTAGAATTAGATTTTAGAGCTGTCAAATGTTTGTTCTTCCCTCGACCGGATTTGAACCCACACCATTGATACACTGCAGCACCATTCGCTTAGCCTTACGTCCAGCACCCTAGACCACTCGACCACATCCATATATATGTATCTTTGATAATAATTGTTGTTTTTAATTATAGTTGCTTACTGTTCTATTGTGTTTTAAGAAAAAACCTATAAATAATGAATAAACCGCGATCTTTATCATCATTACTGTATCAAGGTTATGTTCATGTAGCCAGTCACGTTCTTCAGCACGTCCGCTGTTTGAAACACGCCCCAAATGATGTATAGATGACTAGGAAACGATAAAGGATGTCCATCTTGTGTAATGTCCGTGTAAATTATAATCCATGCCAATTTTTAATGTTCTTCAAATACATAGTGATTCATTCAAGTAAAAAGTTCAAATGTTTTACACCCTTTTTATTGAAATCTTAACACCTCTCTACATAAAAAGGAAAGAGGTTTATTGGACATTCGAAGTAGTTTAATACAAGCAAACGTTAAGAAAAGAATATAAAATATAGCTAAGATAAAACAATAATTACTCATTATTGAAATTTATTTTTTAACGTTTAAATTTATCTGGTTTATTTTTACAAATTCAGCCAATTAATTAATCAATGAAATTTCGGACAAAAATAGTAATGAAATCACGGAAACGATGTTCAATTTAAATGACACATAACATGTTATTTTAACACGGTTTGTCTGTATGTTAACTTAATTTATTAACTAATTTTTGTTTAAATTGACATGGATTTTGTCACGGTGACCCAATATGTAAACGGTTTCAACTTCAAGATTTATGTAATGAAGCAAACGGAAAGATGATTGTACATTTTGATGACTAAGCATTACATGTAAACTCTTGTTTTATTTTAAATATTGATACAACTATGAATTACGTGGAGGAGTGAAAAGTCTTGTTCAGCATTGAAATTACCAATCACTATTTTTTTGATAATGTGATAAATTTAAGAAACCACATACAACACTTGTTTCTCTATTAATTAATGACTAAAAATGGAAAAACACTAAATAATTAGTTGAATGCAAATTTATAATATCCCTGCGATATTTTTGACAGATGAAGTATTATATATAATATATTTACAACATTGTATAAACGTTTTAATATCTCACATGTAAGCCCATGTTAATATATTAATATGCTTAAAACTTTGAGTATCATAAACACAGGTTAGTATAAAACATAAAAAAAATGATACCAGTGTTTAAATATTTGAACGTCATACGCCAGGTTTACCAACTATAACGTCAGTTGTATCTTCTCCATGGGAACGCAAAAAAAAACCCAATTGTTGTTGTACTTTAATCTTTCTTTTCAAAGAATGCGGTCAAATTATAGTTGAAGAAATATTTTGTTATATAAAGAATGAAATTCGACTTAAAACGAATAAATATTTATTCTTTTTTAAAGAATGCAGACAATTTCTAATTAAAATAATAATTTAAGTTATATAAATAATGAAATTCGTCTTAAAACCGTATACAATCTATGGTTTAATACAGGTATGATATACATAGCATTTAATTACATCGTATGATATAGAATATGATGATCAATCAAATGCATACCAATAATGATTCTACGAATGTGTTGGAGAATAAAGGGAAGTAATTAATCAGAATAAAACAAATGATGACTACAAATTTTTTATCTGTCAAATGTGTCTATCAAAAACTGATTCTGGGTCATTTAGATATAAATTAAATTAAATTATTAATATTAAATGTCATTTCAATGTTAGACTTGTCATTATGTTAGACTTGACATTTAAACAATAACAAAGTCAACAATTCAATTATGTTAATCTACCCATAGCACAATATACAATTATTGACTTTTAATTTCAGTCTACTCATGACTATACGGACCTGGTCAATGATTGATTGACCGAGGCCAACGGCCGAGGTTAATCAATCATTGACCAGGTCCGTATAGTTTTCAGTCTACTCATGACTATACGGACCTGGTCAATGATTGATTGACCGAGGCCAACGGCCGAGGTTAATCAATCATTGACCAGGTCCGTATAGTCATGAGTAGACTGAAATTAAGTCAATAACCGCTTTATTAAATAATAAGGAATTTTTCAAACTTTTCAACAGTATATTCAACAAAATAGGCTACAATTGTTTTATCATTTTTCAAGATTATTTAAATATTAAAATTTTGAAATATGATGAACATTTTGAAATCTTATAAAATCTTTTGAAATTTTATAAATTTTGAAATTTATAAACTTTATAAAAATTTTATGAAAATTTTGAACTTTAAAAAAAAAATTTTAATCTTATAATTCTTATTTTTTTTTTTTTAATTTTGAAATTTTATATAAAATTTTTGAAATTTTTTTAAATGGAAAATTTTGAAATTTTGAAATTTTTGAAAATTTTGACCTTTTTTGCAATTTGATTGGCCGACTGGAAATGAAATCTCGTCTCTGGTTGGACAACGTTGAAACACTGAATAGACAATAGACAAAAATAGACACAAGCCCGAATATACCTCACGCGAGGTGTACTCACTGCACGCGAGGTATGCTCACTGCACGCGAGGTATACTCACTCTGAGGTAGAGTTGAGAAAATGCTGTTTAGGCCAATCAGCGAAAAGCAAAATTCCTTATCATTTAATAATATACAATTATTGACTTTTAATGAGATCTACTCATGACTATACAGACCTGGTCAATGATTGATTGACCGAAGTCAACGGCCGAGGTTAATCAATCATTGACCAGGTCCGTATTGACCAAGGCCAACGGCCGAGGTTAATCAATTATTGACCAGGTCCGCATAGTCATGAGTAGACTGAAATTAAAAGTCAATAACCGCTTTATTAAATAATAAGGAATTTTTCAAACTTTTCAACAGTATATTTAACAAAATAGGCTACAATTGTTTTATCATTTTTCAAGATTATTAAAATTTTGAAATATGATGAAAATTTTGAAATCTTATGAAATTTTTGAAATTTTTTAATGTTTTTGAAAATTTTGAACTTAAAAAATATTTTTTTTTTTTTATAATTTTGATTTTTTTTTTGAAAATTTTTAAATTTTATATGAAATTTTTGAAAATTTTAAAATTTTTAAATTTTTGACCTTTTTTGCAATTTGATTGGCCGACTGGAAATGAAATCTCGTCTCTGGTTGGACAACTTTGAAACACCGAATAGACAATAGACAAAAATAGACACAAGCCCGAATATACCTCACGCGAGGTGTACTCACTGCACGCGAGGTATACTCACTGCACGCGAGGTAGAGTTGAGAAAATGATGTTTAGGCCAATCAGCGAAAAGCAAAATTCCTTATCATATAAAAATGCTTCTGATTGGATATTAACAGATGAACATATTTCAAATATAGTTACACCTGTATTAAGAGGTCACCTTTGGGACAAAATAAAAATAGTCTTATACAACAGGTGACCTTTTAAAAGAGGTTAAATTAAACAAAAATCTATGACAGGACAAAAAATGTGACATTTTAATATAGGTGACTGCTTAATAGAAGTGACCGCATGGACAGGTTTGACTGAATATATATGTATGCCAATTATTATTACTTCTTGTACTATGCAAATACCTGTAATTCGTGTCTTCTTTTTTACAGTTTGTTTGTTTGGCGATTGTTGGATTGACGGAATAGACAACAAAGTTAATGTACCTTATATTTATCGGTCCAATGCTGAAATATCCGGTCAGGTCGGTGTCAATATTGGACTCCAAAAAATAAATATCACACTTAAAGGTAATAATTTGATTGTTTGTATTATATTGATTGATTGATTGTTTGTATTATATTAATGTCAGAAAGGTAGTTTTTCTCAATAAATTACATTTAAATGTGACAAGTTACATGCTTTATCTTTTTTCATATCTACAAATAGAAAATTTGAATTAGATGTAATAAAAACGTAGATATCAAATTTAGTGCGCACGACGCGTTTCTGGAATAACCTTTATCAGGTACGCTCAAAATCTAAAGATTGGAAAGCCAAATTTACAAGATAAGTTAAGAAGAGTTTTAAGATCAGAATCCGTGAACAAGTATAGACAAGCCAAAAGAAAAAGGACAAAAGGACAAAAAGCCATCTACAAAACATACACATAAGAATATTTAAGTAATATCACAGAGACAAGTTTTATTGTTGGAGGACGAGACCAGAGATGGCAGATATTTAAAAAATATCATTGTAAATATGTATGCTTATTAAAGAATTTAGAATATAAAAGATAAATATTTGAAACCTTATAAGTTGTTTTAAGTGAAAAATACCATTTTTATTCACTTGGAAATAAATTCGACAGTAAGGACGTACATTTTTGTATAGTTAACATATTTTGAGAAACATGTAGGTTTGGTCTAGGTTGATGGTGTTTACGCCACTTTCAACAATATTCCAGTTATATCGTGGCTGTCAGTTTTATTGGTGGAGGAGTACCCAGAGAAAACCACAGATCTGTCGCAAGTCACTGACAAAAGAGAAGCATGTAAAACATTCTTAACATAGTATAGCAAATTATTATCAAATATTTAAATGAACTAATTTTAAATTACAGGTACATTTCAAGGTGTAAATAAAGGTACTGTAAAGTACAATGAAGCTATACCTTTTGGAGGTAAGACTTATTTAATACCATGTCAATTCTATTTGTATATTTGCTACTCTTTGGAGGTAAGACTTATTTAATACCATGTCAATTCTATTTGTATATTTCCTACTCTTTGGAGGTAAGACTTATTTAATACCATGTCAATTCTATTTGTATATTTGCTACTCTTTGGAGGTAAGACTTATTTAATACCATGTCAATTCTATTTGTATATTTCCTACTCTTTGGAGGTAAGACTTATTTAATACCATGTCAATTCTATTTGTATATTTCCTACTCTTTGGAGGTAAGACTTATTTAATACCATGTCAATTCTATTTGTATATTTCCTACTCTTTGGAGGTAAGACTTATTTAATACCATGTCAATTCTATTTGTATATTTCCTACTCTTTGGAGGTAAGACTTATTTAATACCATGTCAATTCTATTTGTATATTTCCTACTCTTTGGAGGTAAGACTTATTTAATACCATGTCAATTCTATTTGTATATTTCCTACTCTTTGGAGGTAAGACTTATTTAATACCATGTCAATTCTATTTGTATATTTCCTACTCTTTGGAGGTAAGACTTATTTAATACCATGTCAATTCTATTTGTATATTTCCTACTCTTTGGAGGTAAGACTTATTTAATACCATGTCAATTCTATTTGTATATTTCCTACTCTTTGGAGGTAAGACTTATTTAATACCATGTCAATTCTATTTGTATATTTACTACTCTTTGGAGGTAAGACTTATTTAATACCATGTCAATTCTATTTGTATATTTCCTACTCTTTGGAGGTAAGACTTATTTAATACCATGTCAATTCTATTTGTATATTTGCTACTCTTTGGAGGTAAGACTTATTTAATACCATGTCAATTCTATTTGTATATTTACTACTCTTTGGAGGTAAGACTTATTTAATACCATGTCAATTCTATTTGTATATTTCCTACTCTTTGGAGGTAAGACTTATTTAATACCATGTCAATTCTATTTGTATATTTGCTACTCTTTGGAGGTAAGACTTATTTAATACCATGTCAATTCTATTTGTATATTTCCTACTCTTTGGAGGTAAGACTTATTTAATACCATGTCAATTCTATTTGTATATTTCCTACTCTTTGGAGGTAAGACTTATTTAATACCATGTCAATTCTATTTGTATATTTCCTACTCTTTGGAGGTAAGACTTATTTAATACCATGTCAATTCTATTTGTATATTTCCTACTCTTTGGAGGTAAGACTTATTTAATACCATGTCAATTCTATTTGTATATTTCCTACTCTTTGGAGGTAAGACTTATTTAATACCATGTCAATTCTATTTGTATATTTCCTACTCTTTGGAGGTAAGACTTATTTAATACCATGTCAATTCTATTTGTATATTTCCTACTCTTTGGAGGTAAGACTTATTTAATACCATGTCAATTCTATTTGTATATTTGCTACTCTTTGGAGGTAAGACTTATTTAATACCATGTCAATTCTATTTGTATATTTCCTACTCTTTGGAGGTAAGACTTATTTAATACCATGTCAATTCTATTTGTATATTTGCTACTCTTTGGAGGTAAGACTTATTTAATACCATGTCAATTCTATTTGTATATTTCCTACTCTTTGGAGGTAAGACTTATTTAATACCATGTCAATTCTATTTGTATATTTCCTACTCTTTGGAGGTAAGACTTATTTAATACCATGTCAATTCTATTTGTATATTTGCTACTCTTTGGAGGTAAGACTTATTTAATACCATGTCAATTCTATTTGTATATTTCCTACTCTTTGGAGGTAAGACTTATTTAATACCATGTCAATTCTATTTGTATATTTCCTACTCTTTGGAGGTAAGACTTATTTAATACCATGTCAATTCTATTTGTATATTTCCTACTCTTTGGAGGTAAGACTTATTTAATACCATGTCAATTCTATTTGTATATTTCCTACTCTTTGGAGGTAAGACTTATTTAATACCATGTCAATTCTATTTGTATATTTCCTACTCTTTGGAGGTAAGACTTATTTAATACCATGTCAATTCTATTTGTATATTTGCTACTCTTTGGAGGTAAGACTTATTTAATACCATGTCAATTCTATTTGTATATTTCCTACTCTTTGGAGGTAAGACTTATTTAATACCATGTCAATTCTATTTGTATATTTGCTACTCTTTGGAGGTAAGACTTATTTAATACCATGTCAATTCTATTTGTATATTTCCTACTCTTTGGAGGTAAGACTTATTTAATACCATGTCAATTCTATTTGTATATTTCCTACTCTTTGGAGGTAAGACTTATTTAATACCATGTCAATTCTATTTGTATATTTGCTACTCTTTGGAGGTAAGACTTATTTAATACCATGTCAATTCTATTTGTATATTTGCTACTCTTTGGAGGTAAGACTTATTTAATACCATGTCAATTCTATTTGTATATTTACTACTCTTTGGAGGTAAGACTTATTTAATACCATGTCAATTCTATTTGTATATTTCCTACTCTTTGGAGGTAAGACTTATTTAATACCATGTCAATTCTATTTGTATATTTCCTACTCTTTGGAGGTAAGACTTATTTAATACCATGTCAATTCTATTTGTATATTTCCTACTCTTTGGAGGTAAGACTTATTTAATACCATGTCAATTCTATTTGTATATTTCCTACTCTTTGGAGGTAAGACTTATTTAATACCATGTCAATTCTATTTGTATATTTCCTACTCTTTGGAGGTAAGACTTATTTAATACCATGTCAATTCTATTTGTATATTTCCTACTCTTTGGAGGTAAGACTTATTTAATACCATGTCAATTCTATTTGTATATTTCCTACTCTTTGGAGGTAAGACTTATTTAATACCATGTCAATTCTATTTGTATATTTGCTACTCTTTGGAGGTAAGACTTATTTAATACCATGTCAATTCTATTTGTATATTTCCTACTCTTTGGAGGTAAGACTTATTTAATACCATGTCAATTCTATTTGTATATTTCCTACTCTTTGGAGGTAAGACTTATTTAATACCATGTCAATTCTATTTGTATATTTCCTACTCTTTGGAGGTAAGACTTATTTAATACCATGTCAATTCTATTTGTATATTTGCTACTCTTTGGAGGTAAGACTTATTTAATACCATGTCAATTCTATTTGTATATTTACTACTCTTTGGAGGTAAGACTTATTTAATACCATGTCAATTCTATTTGTATATTTCCTACTCTTTGGAGGTAAGACTTATTTAATACCATGTCAATTCTATTTGTATATTTCCTACTCTTTGGAGGTAAGACTTATTTAATACCATGTCAATTCTATTTGTATATTTCCTACTCTTTGGAGGTAAGACTTATTTAATACCATGTCAATTCTATTTGTATATTTCCTACTCTTTGGAGGTAAGACTTATTTAATACCATGTCAATTCTATTTGTATATTTCCTACTCTTTGGAGGTAAGACTTATTTAATACCATGTCAATTCTATTTGTATATTTCCTACTCTTTGGAGGTAAGACTTATTTAATACCATGTCAATTCTATTTGTATATTTCCTACTCTTTGGAGGTAAGACTTATTTAATACCATGTCAATTCTATTTGTATATTTCCTACTCTTTGGAGGTAAGACTTATTTAATACCATGTCAATTCTATTTGTATATTTCCTACTCTTTGGAGGTAAGACTTATTTAATACCATGTCAATTCTATTTGTATATTTCCTACTCTTTGGAGGTAAGACTTATTTAATACCATGTCAATTCTATTTGTATATTTCCTACTCTTTGGAGGTAAGACTTATTTAATACCATGGCAATTCTATTTGTATATTTCCTACTCTTTGGAGGTAAGACTTATTTAATACCATGGCAATTCTATTTGTATATTTCCTACTCTTTGGAGGTAAGACTTATTTAATACCATGTCAATTCTATTTGTATATTTCCTACTCTTTGGAGGTAAGACTTATTTAATACCATGTCAATTCTATTTGTATATTTGCTACTCTTTGGAGGTAAGACTTATTTAATACCATGGCAATTCTATTTGTATATTTCCTACTCTTTGGAGGTAAGACTTATTTAATACCATGTCAATTCTATTTGTATATTTCCTACTCTTTGGAGGTAAGACTTATTTAATACCATGTCAATTCTATTTGTATATTTCCTACTCTTTGGAGGTAAGACTTATTTAATACCATGTCAATTCTATTTGTATATTTACTACTCTTTGGAGGTAAGACTTATTTAATACCATGTCAATTCTATTTGTATATTTAACTACTCTTTGGAGGTAAGACTTATTTAATACCATGTCAATTCTATTTGTATATTTCCTACTCTTTGGAGGTAAGACTTATTTAATACCATGTCAATTCTATTTGTATATTTTGCTACTCTTTGGAGGTAAGACTTATTTAATACCATGTCAATTCTATTTGTATATTTGCTACTCTTTGGAGGTAAGACTTATTTAATACCATGTCAATTCTATTTGTATATTTGCTACTCTTTGGAGGTAAGACTTATTTAATACCATGTCAATTCTATTTGTATATTTCCTACTCTTTGGAGGTAAGACTTATTTAATACGATGTCAATTCTATTTGTATATTTACTACTCTTTGGAGGTAAGACTTATTTAATACCATGTCAATTCTATTTGTATATTTACTACTCTTTGGAGGTAAGACTTATTTAATACCATGTCAATTCTATTTGTATATTTCCTACTCTTTGGAGGTAAGACTTATTTAATACCATGTCAATTCTATTTGTATATTTGCTACTCTTTGGAGGTAAGACTTATTTAATACCATGTCAATTCTATTTGTATATTTCCTACTCTTTGGAGGTAAGACTTATTTAATACCATGTCAATTCTATTTGTATATTTCCTACTCTTTGGAGGTAAGACTTATTTAATACCATGTCAATTCTATTTGTATATTTCCTACTCTTTGGAGGTAAGACTTATTTAATACCATGTCAATTCTATTTGTATATTTCCTACTCTTTGGAGGTAAGACTTATTTAATACCATGTCAATTCTATTTGTATATTTGCTACTCTTTGGAGGTAAGACTTATTTAATACCATGTCAATTCTATTTGTATATTTCCTACTCTTTGGAGGTAAGACTTATTTAATACCATGTCAATTCTATTTGTATATTTCCTACTCTTTGGAGGTAAGACTTATTTAATACCATGTCAATTCTATTTGTATATTTGCTACTCTTTGGAGGTAAGACTTATTTAATAACCATGTCAATTCTATTTGTATATTTGCTACTCTTTGGAGGTAAGACTTATTTAATACCATGGCAATTCTATTTGTATATTTCCTACTCTTTGGAGGTAAGACTTATTTAATACCATGTCAATTCTATTTGTATATTTCCTACTCTTTGGAGGTAAGACTTATTTAATACCATGTCAATTCTATTTGTATATTTCCTACTCTTTGGAGGTAAGACTTATTTAATACCATGTCAATTCTATTTGTATATTTGCTACTCTTTGGAGGTAAGACTTATTTAATACCATGGCAATTCTATTTGTATATTTCCTACTCTTTGGAGGTAAGACTTATTTAATACCATGTCAATTCTATTTGTATATTTCCTACTCTTTGGAGGTAAGACTTATTTAATACCATGTCAATTCTATTTGTATATTTCCTACTCTTTGGAGGTAAGACTTATTTAATACCATGTCAATTCTATTTGTATATTTGCTACTCTTTGGAGGTAAGACTTATTTAATACCATGTCAATTCTATTTGTATATTTCCTACTCTTTGGAGGTAAGACTTATTTAATACCATGTCAATTCTATTTGTATATTTGCTACTCTTTGGAGGTAAGACTTATTTAATACCATGTCAATTCTATTTGTATATTTGCTACTCTTGGAGGTAAGACTTATTTAATACCATGTCAATTCTATTTGTATATTTGCTACTCTTTGGAGGTAAGACTTATTTAATACCATGTCAATTCTATTTGTATATTTCCTACTCTTTGGAGGTAAGACTTATTTAATACCATGTCAATTCTATTTGTATATTTGCTACTCTTTGGAGGTAAGACTTATTTAATACCATGTCAATTCTATTTGTATATTTCCTACTCTTTGGAGGTAAGACTTATTTAATACCATGTCAATTCTATTTGTATATTTCCTACTCTTTGGAGGTAAGACTTATTTAATACCATGTCAATTCTATTTGTATATTTGCTACTCTTTGGAGGTAAGACTTATTTAATACCATGTCAATTCTATTTGTATATTTGCTACTCTTTGGAGGTAAGACTTATTTAATACCATGTCAATTCTATTTGTATATTTCCTACTCTTTGGAGGTAAGACTTATTTAATACCATGTCAATTCTATTTGTATATTTGCTACTCTTTGGAGGTAAGACTTATTTAATACCATGTCAATTCTATTTGTATATTTGCTACTCTTTGGAGGTAAGACTTATTTAATACCATGTCAATTCTATTTGTATATTTCCTACTCTTTGGAGGTAAGACTTATTTAATACCATGTCAATTCTATTTGTATATTTGCTACTCTTTGGAGGTAAGACTTATTTAATACCATGTCAATTCTATTTGTATATTTGCTACTCTTTGGAGGTAAGACTTATTTAATACCATGTCAATTCTATTTGTATATTTGCTACTCTTTGGAGGTAAGACTTATTTAATACCATGTCAATTCTATTTGTATATTTGCTACTCTTTGGAGGTAAGACTTATTTAATACCATGTCAATTCTATTTGTATATTTGCTACTCTTTGGAGGTAAGACTTATTTAATACCATGGCAATTCTATTTGTATATTTGCTACTCTTTGGAGGTAAGACTTATTTAATACCATGTCAATTCTATTTGTATATTTCCTACTCTTTGGAGGTAAGACTTATTTAATACCATGTCAATTCTATTTGTATATTTGCTACTCTTTGGAGGTAAGACTTATTTAATACCATGTCAATTCTATTTGTATATTTGCTACTCTTTGGAGGTAAGACTTATTTAATACCATGTCAATTCTATTTGTATATTTCCTACTCTTTGGAGGTAAGACTTATTTAATACCATGTCAATTCTATTTGTATATTTGCTACTCTTTGGAGGTAAGACTTATTTAATACCATGTCAATTCTATTTGTATATTTGCTACTCTTTGGAGGTAAGACTTATTTAATATCATGTCAATTCTATTTGTATATTTGCTACTCTTTGGAGGTAAGACTTATTTAATACCATGTCAATTCTATTTGTATATTTGCTACTCTTTGGAGGTAAGACTTATTTAATACCATGTCAATTCTATTTGTATATTTCCTACTCTTTGGAGGTAAGACTTATTTAATACCATGTCAATTCTATTTGTATATTTGCTACTCTTTGGAGGTAAGACTTATTTAATACCATGTCAATTCTATTTGTATATTTCCTACTCTTTGGAGGTAAGACTTATTTAATACCATGTCAATTCTATTTGTATATTTGCTACTCTTTGGAGGTAAGACTTATTTAATACCATGTCAATTCTATTTGTATATTTCCTACTCTTTGGAGGTAAGACTTATTTAATACCATGTCAATTCTATTTGTATATTTGCTACTCTTTGGAGGTAAGACTTATTTAATACCATGTCAATTCTATTTGTATATTTGCTACTCTTTGGAGGTAAGACTTATTTAATACCATGTCAATTCTATTTGTATATTTGCTACTCTTTGGAGGTAAGACTTATTTAATACCATGTCAATTCTATTTGTATATTTGCCTACTCTTTGGAGGTAAGACTTATTTAATACCATGTCAATTCTATTTGTATATTTGCTACTCTTTGGAGGTAAGACTTATTTAATACCATGTCAATTCTATTTGTATATTTGCTACTCTTTGGAGGTAAGACTTATTTAATACCATGTCAATTCTATTTGTATATTTCCTACTCTTTGGAGGTAAGACTTATTTAATACCATGTCAATTCTATTTGTATATTTCCTACTCTTTGGAGGTAAGACTTATTTAATACCATGTCAATTCTATTTGTATATTTCCTACTCTTTGGAGGTAAGACTTATTTAATACCATGTCAATTCTATTTGTATATTTGCTACTCTTTGGAGGTAAGACTTATTTAATACCATGTCAATTCTATTTGTATATTTGCTACTCTTTGGAGGTAAGACTTATTTAATACCATGTCAATTCTATTTGTATATTTCCTACTCTTTGGAGGTAAGACTTATTTAATACCATGTCAATTCTATTTGTATATTTGCTACTCTTTGGAGGTAAGACTTATTTAATACCATGTCAATTCTATTTGTATATTTCCTACTCTTTGGAGGTAAGACTTATTTAATACCATGTCAATTCTATTTGTATATTTCCTACTCTTTGGAGGTAAGACTTATTTAATACCATGTCAATTCTATTTGTATATTTCCTACTCTTTGGAGGTAAGACTTATTTAATACCATGTCAATTCTATTTGTATATTTGCTACTCTTTGGAGGTAAGACTTATTTAATACCATGTCAATTCTATTTGTATATTTGCTACTCTTTGGAGGTAAGACTTATTTAATACCATGTCAATTCTATTTGTATATTTGCTACTCTTTGGAGGTAAGACTTATTTAATACCATGTCAATTCTATTTGTATATTTGCTACTCTTTGGAGGTAAGACTTATTTAATACCATGTCAATTCTATTTGTATATTTGCTACTCTTTGGAGGTAAGACTTATTTAATACCATGTCAATTCTATTTGTATATTTGCTACTCTTTGGAGGTAAGACTTATTTAATACCATGTCAATTCTATTTGTATATTTCCTACTCTTTGGAGGTAAGACTTATTTAATACCATGTCAATTCTATTTGTATATTTGCTACTCTTTGGAGGTAAGACTTATTTAATACCATGTCAATTCTATTTGTATATTTGCTACTCTTTGGAGGTAAGACTTATTTAATACCATGTCAATTCTATTTGTATATTTGCTACTCTTTGGAGGTAAGACTTATTTAATACCATGTCAATTCTATTTGTATATTTCCTACTCTTTGGAGGTAAGACTTATTTAATACCATGTCAATTCTATTTGTATATTTGCTACTCTTTGGAGGTAAGACTTATTTAATACCATGTCAATTCTATTTGTATATTTGCTACTCTTTGGAGGTAAGACTTATTTAATACCATGTCAATTCTATTTGTATATTTCCTACTCTTTGGAGGTAAGACTTATTTAATACCATGTCAATTCTATTTGTATATTTGCTACTCTTTGGAGGTAAGACTTATTTAATACCATGTCAATTCTATTTGTATATTTGCTACTCTTTGGAGGTAAGACTTATTTAATACCATGTCAATTCTATTTGTATATTTGCTACTCTTTGGAGGTAAGACTTATTTAATACCATGTCAATTCTATTTGTATATTTGCTACTCTTTGGAGGTAAGACTTATTTAATACCATGTCAATTCTATTTGTATATTTGCTACTCTTTGGAGGTAAGACTTATTTAATACCATGTCAATTCTATTTGTATATTTGCTACTCTTTGGAGGTAAGACTTATTTAATACCATGTCAATTCTATTTGTATATTTGCTACTCTTTGGAGGTAAGACTTATTTAATACCATGTCAATTCTATTTGTATATTTGCTACTCTTTGGAGGTAAGACTTATTTAATACCATGTCAATTCTATTTGTATATTTGCTACTCTTTGGAGGTAAGACTTATTTAATACCATGTCAATTCTATTTGTATATTTGCTACTCTTTGGAGGTAAGACTTATTTAATACCATGTCAATTCTATTTGTATATTTGCTACTCTTTGGAGGTAAGACTTATTTAATACCATGTCAATTCTATTTGTATATTTGCTACTCTTTGGAGGTAAGACTTATTTAATACCATGTCAATTCTATATGTATATTTGCTACTCTTTGAAGTATGAATAAAGTTTTTAAAATGATGTTCGGTTCGTCTTTACCTCCAGTTGTTTGTAGGAGGGACCGTGTCTTATTTAGGATGTTCGGTTCATCGTTACCTCCAATTGTTTGTAGGGGGGACCATGTCATATTTACGTTATTTGTTTTTGTCTTCTTATAGGGATGTCCAACACATATTATATTGTGTTTGCTTTGTTTTTCTTCGCCTTGTGTGCTCTATGTTGCCAGTTTCTCCAGATTGTCCTTTTTGATTGCCCCTTCGGTATTCTCTAACATTTATTTTAACCATTCACGTATAGAAGTTTATTCATATATTTCATTTTTTTCTTCTTTCCTTTTGAATTCGAATTATTTCTCAACGATTCTATGCTGTTTTCAACCGACGTGATGTGCTTAGTTATACAGCTAAAAAAAATTGTTATCATATCATCATAATATCTGCGAATGATGATATCAAGGTCATAATATTATTTTATAGACAAAAGAGTTAATATTTCGAGTTCAATGACATTAATGATCAATTTGTCCCCATTGTGTAATGAACCATGTATTTAGTCCACTTTATTGAAACCATGACTAAACATGTCAATCAGAAATGCTTAGTAATAAATTATTATGTGTTTGATAACGTCAGAACCGAGAGTTCCTTACAATTAGCCTAGTATAAAGCGGACTTCATCATCATCTCATCGAAAATTAACTTGTTCTCGCCACGGTATAGCTGAAAAAAATTGCTGAATTGGCGCTAAACAACAGTCATTCAATCTTTACAATTAAGAAACCTCATTATGTATGATTTACTAATATTTAATATCAATTTGAACATAAGTTTATAATATAATTATGATGTTTTCTTGTTTCCTTATTCGACTGTGAATAATAGTTTTTGTTAGTGTATGTGTTTGTACTTAGGTATGTGTTTGTACTCATCTGCTTAGTTATGTTTTTTGTGTCTTCTGCTTTTATTGCTGCCTGTATCTTTGATAGCCTTCGGTTTTGAAACATTTCGTTCAATAGGTTTTTATTTGTGTTTCAGCGGTTGGCTCAATAGCAGATTTTCGAGATTTCCTGGAGAGAGGATTACCTCAGCCAGTTCTAACTGTTGTTGAATTTTTCAGTATTGATGTAGGGGGATTGAGATGGGGGAGGAACTTTGCGTTTGCTGGGTACTGTGCAAAAATTCTGTTATTGTAAGTATAAATAAACTAATGTTTCCTTTTTTTGTATCTGATGATATCAGTTATATTTAAAATTAAATTACAAAATATAGAAACAAAATATTAAAGCCCTCAAATAATCACAAAGTCAAAAATAAATAGATATACATATTCAAGACTCGACCAAACCTTAGATCCACCTTGGTGAAACTCAATGCACAATGTATAATTATTGATATAGTCGAATACCTCTAACACGGATAATTAATTTACTCAGAAATCTCAGCTCGTCTGTACAACAAGTTTTCACTTTTATTGTGCTGGACCACTCAAATTTTTGGAAAGTTAAAAATACTTTTCTCACTAAACCACTCGAATATTTGGTTATTGTACCTACATTTACCAGTCTCTTCGACAAAACAAGGTTTGTGTAACAAGTAAATGACCTTATATAAAATCAAGATGTACTATGTTGAATGCTATTAAATTATGTAATATGTATTTCTAACCACATAGATTCATTTGTAATTGAAAGTTTCATTTCATTTTATTTTTTCAGAACGGCATTTTCCTTTTGGATTTTGGCTAATATTATGATATGCAGTGTGGTGTTTTATGGCGGAATTTTATTTACACTAACTGGTATCACCATGACAACGACATCTATTGTCTATCATATTCTACAACCTACAACACAACTGCGGTTCTTCTGTTCAGAAAGTGAATTTCATCTTCATTATGGTATATGTTTCTGGGCTGTTTTATTTATGGGTATGTTATTATTAGTAAAACTAAGGTTCTCCTCCTTCAAGGTGACCTTAGTTAATTTAGGCTATTCTGTTTAGGTTCTCCTCCTTCAAGGTGACCTTAGTTAATTTAGGCTATTCTGTTTAGGTTCTCCTCCTTCAAGGTGACCTTAGTTAATTTAGGCTATTCTGTTTAGGTTCTCCTCCTTTAAGGTGACCTTATTTAATTTAGGCTATTCTGTTTAGGTTCTCCTCCTTTAAGGTGACCTTAGTTAATTTAGGCTATTCTGTTTAGGTTCTCCTCCTTCAAGGTGACCTTAGTTAATTTAGGCTATTCTGTTTAGGTTCTCCTCCTTCAAGGTGACCTTAGTTAATTTAGGCTATTCTGTTTAGGTTCTCCTCCTTCAAGGTGACCTTAGTTAATTTAGGCTATTCTGTTTAGGTTCTTTAGTTTTATTTCTCCCATAACATTTAATTATTTGGCTTTCCATTCTTCCGATTTTGAGCATACCTGATGAAGGTTATTTTGAGTGTATCTGATGAAGGTTATTTTGAGTGTATCTGATGAAGGTTATTTTGAGTGTATCTGATGAAGGTTATTTTGAGTGTATCTGATGAAGGTTATTTTGAGTGTATCTGATGAAGGTTATTTTGAGCGTTCCTGATGAAGGTTATTTTGAGTGTATCTGATGAAGGTTATTTTGAGTGTATCTGATGAAGGTTATTTTGAGTGTATCTGATGAAGGTTATTTTAAGTGTATCTGATGAAGGCTATTTTGAGCGTTCCTGATGAAGGTTATTTTGAGTGTATCTGATGAAGGTTATTTTGAGTGTATCTGATGAAGGTTATTTTGAGTGTATCTGATGAAGGTTATTTTGAGTGTATCTGATGAAGGTTATTTTGAGTGTATCTGATGAAGGTTATTTTGAGCGTTCCTGATGAAGGTTATTTTGAGTGTATCGGATGAAGGTTATTTTGAGTGTATCTGATGAAGGTTATTTTGAGTGTATCCGATGAAGGTTATTTTGAGCGTTCCTGATGAAGGTTATTTTGAGTGTATCTGATGAAGGTTATTTTGAGTGTATCTGATGAAGGTTATTTTGAGTGTATCTGATGAAGGTTATTTTGAGTGTGTCTGATGAAGGTTATTTTGAGTATATCTGATGAAGGTTATTTTGAGCGTTCCTGATGAAGGTTATTTTGAGTGTATCTGATGAAGGTTATTTTGAGTGTATCTGATGAAGGTTATTTTGAGTGTATCTGATGAAGGTTATTTTGAGTGTATCTGATGAAGGTTATTTTGAGCGTTCCTGATGAAGGTTATTTTGAGTGTATCTGATGAAGGTTAATTTGAGTGTATCTGATGAAGGTTATTTTGAGTGTATCTGATGAAGGTTATTTTGAGTGTATCTGATGAAGGCTATTTTGAGCGTTCCTGATGAAGGTTATTTTGAGTGTATCTGATGAAGGTTATTTTGAGCGTTCCTGATGAAGGTTATTTTGAGTGTATCTGATGAAGGTTATTTTGAGCGTTCCTGATGAAGATTATTTTGAGTGTATCTGATGAAGGTTATTTTGAGCGTTACTGATGAAGGTTGTTTTGAGTGTACCTGATGAAGGTTATTCCAGATACGCATCGCGCGCACTAAATTTGATATCTACGTTTTTATTAGCTATTTGTATTTGATGAACACACAGTACATACGCCAGTAAAAATTTTCTCACAATGAGACAATGCGGATGCATATAAATTGGGAAATACTGCCACAGGAAATCCCACAAAACAACCCCGGATGTGACCGAAAGTGTTCCGAAATATTTTCGAAAATTTTGACCTCTTCAGTATGATTATTTTGAATAACTTATCAACGATCTATTATTTTCAAGGTTAAATACCAATGTTGCTTATTTACTGTTCCTAAATAATGTAATTTATTAAACCTATGGTGAATAACCCTAGGAAATATGTAATGTATGACGACTTTGTCTATCCTGTCTAGACCCCATTGATGTACTTGCTCACAACGACGATAAGTTATTTGGTCTTCCTATTTCTTGATCGTATCTGAACTAAATTTCGTATCCACATTTTTTATTATTCTTGAAACGCATCGTGGGCACTGAATAAGATATCTATGTCTTCCTCATTATTATGAAAACTTTGGAAATACCAGTTTTATTTGTCTTTTATGTTTTTCCTTTATATTTGAAGTGTTTATTATGAGTTTTCACTTTCCCTTTGTAAGATTGCTCGGAGTTCGGTAATTTTGTTATTACCCTTATTTAGTGTCGGCATTATCCTGTATACTTGAATATATCTTTGGACTTTCGGGTCCATATTATTTTTATTCCACGTGGCGTAATTATCCTTTATGCTTGAATATCCCTTTGGACTTTTGTGTCCATCATAGATTTAATCCAGTTGTTATTTAAGTGCATGCTTGTACCTAGCGAGGACTAGAAAGTGAGCAATGATATATATGTGTGCTAGGCGTCTCGCTTTGATTCTTTCTATGATTTTTCTGTATTATGTTTTGGGTTTTGGGTTTTGGGTTCGACAGTGGGGTATTTTGTTCGACAGTGGGGTATTTTGTTCGACAGTGGGGTATTTTGTTCGACAGTGGGATATTTTGTTCGTTTTATTTACACTGTAGCTTTGTATCCGAATCGTTCCTTTTTACTCAAAATATCACTTCGGAATATTGGGTCCATCTTAGATTTATTTCATATGAGTTTGTTTGATTGGTGGTGTTTAACGCCCGTTCCACAATATTTCAGTTATATCATGGCGGTCAGTTTTATTGACGAAGGAAACCGGAGGACCCAAAGAAAACCACCGACCTGTCGCAAGTCACTGACAAACTTTATCACATCATGTTGTACACCTCTCCCTGGTCGAAATTCGAATTCACAACATCAGTGGTGATTGGCACTGATTGCATAGGTAGTTGTAAATCCAACTACCATGCGATCACGGCCACGACGGCCCCTATTTCACATCAGACTACAGTTATACTGTGGTATGTAGTAACCTATAACACGTATTTTTGTGGTCAATCATGTGGTACTCATTTATCATATATTACTATAAATGTTGTAATAATGCAAAAAAAAACCCCAACATTTCACCGACCAAACACCATACTCTAAAAATAGTGTCGTAACTTACAGACAATATTGATGTGTCTTATTAATATTCATGTCCTATTAAATAACTTAATTCACTGTGTCATCCTTTCTGTATTATCTAGCTGCTGATTCAGCACATTTTGCTTTCTTGGAAATTTAGAACAGTAGCTGAAATCATAGCTTTAAAATTTAAGTTGAATATATATATATATATATATAGATATGTTTTTAAACATAAATTATTTTGCTGAACAAGTTCGCCTTTATGAAAACGTTAATATCCAATTTAGTATTTTGTTTTGTTTGTCTTCGTCTTGTGTGTCCTATGTTACCAGTTCCTCTGGATGGTCTATTTGTGATGCCCCTTCGGTATTCTCTAACGTTTACTTAGTGTCTACTAAATTAGATATCAACGTTTTCATTAAAACGTAATACAGGTCATGTGATGTGTTATATACATATACATGTACATAGGTATCCTCCATGCTTTTTTATTAGTTTTTTCTTATAAATTTTATACTTTATATTTCAGGTATATTTGCCACTATTGTTGGTTTGATAATTTTGTTGGTGGATGCAAAAAAGCCTCAAGCTATCCAAAAGTTCTTCTTGATCGAGGTACACGATGACACGGAGGAAGCTTATGAAACACAGAAAAATTCTGCTTCATCCAATACTCCAATTTATAAAAAGGTATGGTATATAACAGATAGTCATGAGGGAATTGGATAGTCCTTTAAGAACAGTTTGAAAATACCAAAGGGGTACCCAGGTGCCGTCAATCGAAGGACAGACAATACAATGGCAAAAAAGAAAAAAAAGGATAAACATTGATCTACAAAACGCTACACACAATGATCAAACAGTGTATATGGTCCGTGGTGCTCATCATTTTGTTTTGTGTCTTTACGTTCTGTGTTCTATGTTGTGATGTCCGTTACGATTTCCGCATAAAATCGATGTTCGGTTCGGATTCGTCTTTATCTCCAGTTGTTTGTAGGAGGGCAACACATATTGTGTTAAGTTTTTGCTTTGTTTTTCATCATGTTTTGTACCCGAACATAACAGGCAAAATTGTAACATGTCAGCCAACGCATTAATACACTCGTATGTAATCAATTAAATTTGAGTTACAAAAAAAATCTTGCAGTAAATCAGCTACTATTTTTCTATTTTCAGAATGATTTTAGACGGCAGTCAGCACCTTCTCTAGCCAACCCGACTTATTTCAATTTGAGTTCTGCAGATCTATGTAAAACCAACACTCTATATTCCGTGGCGGAAGTGGAAGGTAGTGAAATGACACCACCAATGCGCAGAAGCTGCACAAATCCTGGTAATCTGGGAAATCTTCGTAATTCGTATTCATTAGAATCATTACGAGCCTTTTCAGAAAAGAATTCTTTTAATGACGTTTCGAAGGGCGGACAAATCTATAAATCCAATCCATTATATGAACAAAACGAGAAACCGGACACAGAAAATGTCGAACTATTTTCGAAAAAGCGCATTATTCCTGGACGACTACAGTCTGCAATGTCGTTAGAATCTCTGCCTTCTGTACCTGATGAGAATGGACAGTCATTTGATTCTGGGATGGATATAGATGATGGTAATGATCATATACACAGGAAACATTCTATATCAACAAATGATGGCGACAGCCACGATAATATTGACGTGGGTTTGTTTGAAAAAATAAAGGAGTGCCATATAGAAAATGATGACAATAAACTTTATTCTGAAGACGATAAGCAAGAAGAAGGCAAAGAAAATGACATTTTTACGATAAATATGAAAAACACGGAAGAACCCGAAGAAGAACGTCTAAAAGGAATATATATAGATATGACGTCAGTATATCCATGACAACTGTGTTATGGATGTTAGGTTAGGACATTTATTATTTATTACAAGAGGTGACCGGTTCAGTAGAGAAGACGTCTCTCCGGTGATGGGAGGGTTCAAAACCCTATAGTACACAAATTTTAAAATGTCGAAATCCGTCCTTGGAAGTAAAATTTGTTTGGATTACTTACAAAAGAGGAGGGAATGTGATGAACAGTATTTGTCATGTGATCGCCCGTTAACATTCAAAAATATATACCTTTTCAGCCAACGCCAAACTTGATCAGAGCTAAACGTGTTTAGTAGGCTAGACAAAACATTGTTGCCGCAGCCATATAGTTCTAAATAACAGCCGAAAAGTCGAATCCTAAAATATAATTTTGAAGCATAAACAATGAGACAAAACCTATATGATTTTCGTGAATAATTATTTATCAATGAGTGAACGTAATGGGTTGAATAAGAATTACAAATATATTCTGTGTAAATGAGCAAGATGTCGTGAAGCATGATTAGCATGTGTTGTTACCCAGTCAACGAGAACAATTGAACATATATTTTTAACCGTTGACCTCCGACCTCTAACTCGATCCATGATTTTTAATGTGCTTCAGTTACCAATGTCTTTCATTTTAGCAAACTTTTGTTTCATTTTCAATTAAGAATTGAAAAGAAAAATATATTTATTTTTGTGATTTATGTGTGCCAAGTCTATGTAAATAGTCGATGCCAATACGCATGCTTGAATTGATCATGCATGCTTTAAAGAAAATAAAATATTAAGCAATAACTGATTGGTTCTTTTTGTCTTGCCTTGACGAAAATTATCACTAATATTGTATATGATGCTGTATATTGGTAATTATGGAAAATCACTGGACCAGAACAATAAGATGTACAGAGAATAACAATCAGAATACGAAAAGTTTGAAGATACCGTAGAGATAATCGGAAGCCATGAACCGAAGGACAGACAAAACAATAACTAAATAAAGAAAAAGACGATTACAAACAATGATATACAAAACATTACACAGAAAACTATAGATTGAGCTCCATGAACCCGTTTAAAGACCGGGGTATGAAAAAATAATAAAAACTTAAACACAAAAACAACAAACAAAAATATGCCAAGCCTTCAAAAAAAATAGTTCTAACATCTTGTTATCATCGTAGAAACAGAGGCAAAACCACAAGAGACATGCATGGCTGATCACTTTACCCCAAGAGACATGCATGGCTGATCACTTTACCCCAAGAGACATGCATGGCTGATCACTTTACCCCAAGAGACATGCATGGCTGATCACTTTACCCCAAGAGACATGCATGGCTGATCACTTTACCCCAAGAGACATGCATTGCTGATCACTTTACCCCAAGAGACATGCATTGCTGATCACTTTACCCCAAGGACATGCATGGCTGATCACTTTACCCCAAGAGACATGCATGGCTGATCACTTTACTGGCTTAAGTGTGCATCCCGTCTGTTAATTAAGGGGGGTGTGGTGTCCACACTTTAGATACCACTAAGTAAGCCCTTCTTTTAAATTGTGAACTGAAGAACAATAACAGCTTGTTCCTAAATACTGAGATTATACTTCATCAGGCCTAGGTGACCGTAGCCATATCACGATTAGGCCCTTTGGTTTTCCACACTTTTGACCGAGAGCACCTAATTATTCCAGACACTGAATTAGATATCTTTGTTTTGTAATTCAACAAATACGAGCTTAGAACATTAAAAGTAAATAAGAAATATCCCTCTGTTTTGTTCTGTTTTGAAAAAAATAAATAAATGCAATGGCAAGACTTTTACCTTACTTGACTACGAGTAACACGACGGGTGTCTTATCAGGAACAGGAACTGCTTACCATTGGGTTCTTCTCTGTGTTTTAGTGGCGTTCGTGTTTCTCTTCTTCTTAGTTTTCTTTATTGTGTTTTCTGCTTTGTGTATCTTCGTTCTGTGTCTCGTGTCCAATGTTGCCTGTGTCTCTGGATTGGTCAATCGTCATTGTTCCTTTGGTTTTCTCTATGTATTTGTAGTTTATTTAGAGCATGAGCTTCACGGAAAATGCATGCTACCACACATGTCATAATATTCTCACATGACGTATTGGAATCATGTACAGATCAGCATTAGAGAAAATAGAGTGGTGGCAATCAAGAATGGACAATCCAGAGACACTGGCAACATTGGGCACACAAGACACAGGACAAATAAAAGTTAGAGAAAACCGAAGGGGCAATCAAGAATGAAGAATCTAGAGACACAGACAACATAGGGTACACAAGACACAGGACAAATAAAAGTTAGAGAAAACTGAAGGTGCAATCAAGAATGAAGAATCCAGAGACACTGGCAACATAGGGCACACATGTCAGGACGAGTACAAACAAAACAAAAATTGACAACACAACACAGGAAACTAAGAAGTTGAGTAACACGGGCCCTACCAAAAACCCGGGGTTGAACCTAGGTGCTCGCGAAGAGTAAGCCGTTATTACCTCTTGTAAGAAACTCATGTAAGCTTCGGAAAATATATGATGTTGGAAATACTCAACTTTCTACAAAATAGCTGTACAAACACAAATTTAGCTGAACATATATTAGACTAAGTGTGTGTCTTCAAACTTGAATAAACAACTGGTTGATGAACTGCATGGCGATTACGGAGGCCTATCAATGAACGACCAATTTTGTTTTCCATAGGAATATATTTCACTTTAATCGTCAAAATTATGTCAGATTGTGGAGGCTTTACACACAGTCTCACACTGGGAGGAATATCCTGCAGACCTCACATTCCCTCACTGTTAAAAATAACTGTACTACATCACAATGTTTTGTGATGGATTCCTGGAGCACGACTTTTGGACATATTGTAACCCTCAGCAGAGAAAGTAGGTCATACACATTCTGTAATAACATGAGGTTCGCCCTTAATACCACAATTATAATAAATGATATTTATTAGAATAAAAATACGACATTAAAAGTCTTTAGCTCTCGTAACATTATACAATATTTGATCGTAAAGTAATAATTATGTCATCTTTGACCTCATATTACATTAAACAATAATTTAATATCATTAAGAAATCGATTATAATAACAAATACCATTGTCTATAATAAGTATGGCACTTTCTGCACGTTTAACTAAATGTGAAAGTCATATACCGGTACGGCCTTTTATCTGGATGGGATCGTCATGGCCGCGATCGTGTGATAGTTGAATTTAAATCTATCAACAATGCCTTTCAGTGCTAAAGATGTGAGTGACACTCCTTTCTGCACATTTAACTAAATGTGAAAGTCATATACCGGTACGGCCTTTTACTGGAGGATACCATCGCTGCTACCATCAGGTGATGGTTGTATTGACATCTGCCAGTACATGTCAGCTCTATAGTTGTGCGTTCCCCCCGGGTCGTGGACAGTAGTACTCGATTCAACTTTATTCATTTACCTACAACAAGTCGTGGCAATGATTACAATCATCCTCGTCTCCTCGTCACGATGATGGTTGTAAATGGATGCAAACAGAGAAAGCAACGACAAATCAGAATGTGTGCTACGAAAACTAATGTTTTGAATAAAACATGCAAATATGAAATGGAAGCATACAGATACAGTGTCATTTAGAGATATAAAACAACATAAACAAATCATTCGGTAACCAAAAATGAAGAAGAATATGCGTTGCCGGCGAAGGGCTGAATTTTGACCACTGAACATTTACCTTCGCCTCATGTTTTGCAGTGCTGACAATTGATACCAAAGCCGTTAAATTTGGATCGTTTTCGTTGAATTAACCCTAGCAATGTTAAATTATCATAACTAAAAGGGTCAGGTTTCAATAAGGAAACATACTAATATTAACCATTCAGTTGTGTTAGATCATGCGTATCTGAATTGACACTCTATCTTTTATTTATAAATAGTGGCCATGCCCATCATGATGTATGCATCATTTAACATTAATTTATGGCCTCATTAACCGATTCAACCTCACCATATTAATGTGCTTGTCTGAAGGAAGAACTTTGATTTCCAATGTGTTTGTTCGTTCTGTTCATATCGATATCATTGTTGAATGAGTGAGTGAGTGAGTGAGTGAGTGAGTGAGTGAGTGAGTGAGTGAGTGAGTGTTGTTTAACACCAACTCAGCAATTTTTAGCTATATTATGGCAAGAACAATTTAATTGTCAATGAGATGATGCTGGTGTCCTCTTTGTACTAGACCAACATGCTTAGTTGGATTTTTATAGTGCTAGCTGACTGAAAACAACAGTCTGCAATGTCGATCCATTCTGATACATTATCATAATTATGAGTCAACCAGTCTTTGCTCTTACTCCTTAATGCTGCGTGCTTAGCGGAGAAGCAACATATACCAATTTTATCGTCTTTGGTTTGACCAGTTCGGGGCTCGATCCCACGATCTACCGCATTCGAGGCGAGCACGCTAACCAATACATCACCGATGCGGTTGATATTGTTGAACATTACTGTTCAAAGACTCAATTTACAGTGAAATAGGTAATGTTAATGACTACATTATAACATACAACTGTATTTTCATATATTTTTCCTAAAATATTATAAAAATCACAACTCATTCGCTACGCTCGAGCTTGTAGCTTGTATTGAGACTCTTTACAATGTCACTGTCTTCTGCGTACTAAGGGGCCGTTGTGGTCCCCGTGATCGGTTGGAGTTACAACTACCTATGCAATCAGTCCCTCTCACCACTAAAGATGTGTGTTTGAATCCCGCACATGGCGAGGTGTAGTCGATACGACTTTATGGTGATAAAGTTGTCAGTGACTAGCAGTGGGTCGGTGGTTAGCTCTGGATACTCTGGTTTCCTCCACCAATAAAACTGACCCCAACGCTAAAACTGAAAAATTGTTGAAAGTGCCGTTTAACACCATAACTCCTATCCCTAATTCTGTGTAATAAGTTATTGAATCAAGTTTTTTAAATAACCGTCTTATCTTATCATTCAAAGAGATGTTCGGAAAATATCAACAATTTGTTTGGAAAATATTCTGTCAGTTGCGTACATATGACGAGAGCGGGAGGTTTGGCGCCTTAAAATCTGATTCAACCCATCATTTCTTTAGAAATGCCTGTACCAAGTCCGGGTCATTACGGTTTTCACAGTTTTCCGGTTGTTGACTGATTTTGTCTGTTTATATAATTATGAGTTTTGACTTTCCCTTTGTAAGATTGTTCGGAGTTCGGTAATTTTGTTATTACCCTTATTGGCAATTAGATTTTGGTTCAAAGTTGACTATTGTTTTCCTATTATGTCTTACGATGACCTTGTGTAAGTACTAATATTTAAATAATGACTGAGGCCATCTGTTCTCTTTAATAGAACTAATGTTATACATATGACAACCTCTACGTCACGAAGATTAAATACATTATTGTTCTTCTTCGATATACGGATTCTGATTACCCCTTTGGTATCTTAGATATACGGATTCTGATTACCCCTTTGGTATCTTAGATATACGGATTCTGATTACCCCTTTGGTATCTTCAAACTCTTCTTACGTACATTTGTATAATGTTCAAGATTATAGCATTCTTTATAACAACGATGTTCGCTCGAGTTTGTGTGGAGCTTGGCATTTTGTTCACATATGGAAAACGCTTACATAACAGCGTCATTTCACTAAAGATGGCTGTTTGGGACCAATCCAGAAAAGTGAGAGGTAATGTATACAATGTATTTGTGTGTTAGGGGTATCGATTTTGACTCTGTATACGAATTTTGATTGGATTTTGGAGCTGTTCTGACAGTGTGGTATTTTTGTGTTTCTTTATATCTATTGGCCCAATTGTAGAATCTCCCAGTTTTAAATTAGTAACATGTATGTATGTAAATAACACCTAATTATTTTTAATCGTTGAATATGTATCTCTATGTAGGTACAATAATTTAATATTTTGATGCGTCATGCAATTTCTTCTAAGCCGTGTACTCTATGTTCCGGCGTAAATATATCATCGTCTGCCAATATATGTCAATCAAAAGTCACCAGAGCGTGCTTAATTAAGGTGACTGGTGTATATTAGTGGAGATTCTTACAAGATTGCTGCAGATTTGACATATTTATTACATTTCGTGAGATGTTAAACGGAAAATTTCATTAAAAATTGAAAAAAGGCGGGGATATGACCTACTCCCACAAAGTTTACCTCATATATCACCAGTTCACACGTACTAGTATTCGTAATGCAGCACATAGTCCTTAAATTAATATGCTATGATTAATGATAATAATTATTGATCTGCATATTATATTTTTTGCATGTAGGGCCAAATACAAGTGCCAAATAAATAGTGTAGACAGCATTCACGTAATTCTAAAGGGACGGGGACGTCGTGGCCATGGTCGTATAGTAGTTGGATATACCACTACCTATGCAATCAGTGCCCATCATCACTAAAGTTGTGAGTTCGAACTCCGTTCATGGAGATGTGCACTCGATACAACATTATGTGATACAGTTTGTCAGTGACTTCCGATAGGTTGGTGGTTTTTTCCGAGTACTCCGGTTTCCTCCTCCAATAAAACTGACCGCCATGATATAACTGAAATATTGTTGAAAGTGGCATTAAGCACCATAATCCAATCCAAGTAACTAACAAATTGTAACATTGTATTTTGTTTAGCTTCCACTATGTACACAATGAGTTCTCTAATTGAATCTTCTTTGCATTTTATTTCAAAGCATATACATTTTTTGCTGAAGCGAAAGTTATTTTTAGTTTCAAAATAAAAAATCAGAGCCCGCAATAACTATATATACATTTAAAATAGGTGTACTACTTAATAAAGGAAGCAACAAAATTGTAATAATAAAAAAAAAAAAAAAAAAAAATGCAGGAATACAGAAAAAGAGAGACAACTCGTTCCTGTTTAATCCTTTCAATATTCGAGTTGTCTTTCGTAGAATAACATACACGTTACCCGATACGGAATAAAATATAGTTTCTAGAAAAGAACTACATTGTATGTTTAAAATCCCATTGAATGACAAAAACAAAATAAAAACACACATCAGTAATTTGTGAACTCAACATCAGTAATATCAATATTAATTTGCTGTCATTTCTATAGGACGAACGTGCAGATTATAAACGTGGTTGTCTTCTAAATTATTTTGAAATTGATCCGACAGTGTGGCATTTTGTGTTCTTCATTTGTTACCTAACATCTATGATCGAGCCCCGATACACACATTAAGTGTTAAGGTTATCAGTCACCATACCAAAGACCGAGTGCCTCACCACTTGGTGCGCTATACGTGCGATCATAACTCCTCTCACAATAAACCTGTGAGTCATGTCATCTAACTGAAATGTTTCTAGAATTAACGATAAGTTTTTAAACACAAATAAAACAATGCTTCTTATCTATCTATGTGAATAATCTGGATTGCCGACGACATATGTCGTGGTCTGTTTTGGGCTTCAATGATTTGAAGTTGGAGGTAGTTGTTGTTTTTGTAGTTCTGTTGATATTGATGGAATTGTAAACCATCACTGTTAAGAAAAGTTTGATGATACCAAAGGGGTCAGAGGTCATCAGGCAAACAACTATCTACAAAACATTACACAGAAAACTAAAGATTGAACAACACGAACACCACTAAAACCAGGGCTGAATTAATTTTCTCCGGAAGGGTTAGCAGTTCCTGTCCCACATGTTAAGCTTTCTTTTTATAATATACATAGCTAAATTATGATTTTTGAATCAAATCATAATCGAATGATAAAGCTGACCTGACATGACAAAAAAGAATAGCATCTTTATTCGTCAATAACACACACATTGAAATTATTACTGTGAAACAAACAAAACAAATCTATTAATGTGGAGTGTAGACAACAGTATGAAGTCTAACAGTATGATCCCCAGTGTAACACTATGGCATGGGTTGTAGCATGTGTAAGTTATGATATCAACTAAAATTGGTAGAATTACGTTTCCGGGGGACCTTTCAACGTGTAAAACTTTATTTGTTGTACTAAATAATGAAACAATGAACATGGCATTTAAAAAAACGGGGCCGTAGCTATAATCCGACAGTCCGATAGTCCGATAGTCCGACGGTCCGATAGTCCGACAAATGCTTTAAACTGATGAACGCTCTCCTTTTGGCTTTTCCTTTTTTTTTGTATTTTTTTTTTTTTTTGTGTATTCATTTATTTCATCTTTCTTTTTAATAGTGACTTTTCTTGGCTGGACTCGGCTACACGCTACTTAAATAAAGCCTGAAGTAGTCGCTACTAAAAAATATACGGGATACTTACACTACTGGTTCATCACGATTGGATCCAGGTCTTTATGGAGTCCGCGTTGTTCATATATGTGTTTTTTTAGCTCTTGTGTGGCCCTGCCAATTGTTTGTCCTTCTATGATATCGTGTTTCCGATGTTCTGGACCTTTCTTTGGTGAGTAAACGGTTCGGTTTCTGGCCCCATATTACACATGTTATAGTGTTAACTTTCAAAGAAATATAGCATTTGTCGGACTATCGGACTGTCGGACTATCGGACCGTCGGACTATCGCACTGTCGGACTATCGGACTGTCGGACTATCGGACTGTCGGATTATAGGTCGGACCCAAGAAAAAACCATAGTTTCATGTCATAAATAAATACCAATCAATTCGTCAATAGTATAGCTCCAATTATTAAGAAGGGGTGGGGTAGCTTCTCATAAACCAGTTTAATCCCGTCCCATTTTTGTACCTGTACCATGCAAAGACCTGTATTTCCAACGTCATATTTTTAATTTTTGCTATGATTTGAGGTGAGAGGTTTAAGTTATGATGTTTAACGCCTCTTTCAACAATATTTCTGTTATATCTGTTATATTTTTGTGGAGGTAAGTTTTATTGCTGAAGGAAACCGGAGAATACCACCGACATGTTGCAAGCCATTGACAAACGAGGTGAGAGGATATTGTTAGTTTTGTTGATATTGGTGGAATTGTTGAACAACTTTCTTTTCCTAATTCTGCCTAAAAATCCTCAAATGGCCTTCTGTGATATTAATATTGATCATACTGGTGGAAATCCTATTTTTTTGGTTTGTTTTATAAATGGAGTACGTTCGACAGGTTATAGCGTGATACTATCAGTATAACTAGCTATAACGTCATGGTTGATTAATAAAGCGTAACGAACGATTCAACAGGGTCAATTACTATGCTCATTAACACGTGGATCTAACATTTGTTAAAAAGCTAATTTATTATTCTATTTTTACAATTTGAGGTTCACTTGTCATTCGTTGTTTGCTTAAAGGAAGTTGTGCCTGGTTTATTGATACAGTATAACGTACAGCTGACAACGTCTAATTAAAGCTTTAATGTTAACACTCAATATATCTTGTTTTCTGATGAGAATTTTGTTATATCTAATACCACCTGTTGTTATAATATTATTATCAAATATTCATTATAAAAAAATAGATAGTTTTCTCGTAAATCAACACTCACAAAAGTACACTGTACAGTCAAATCTACACATGCGGTCACCTCTATTAAGCGGTCACATGTATTAAAAGGTTACATTTTTCTTGTTCTGGCATAAAACATTATGAATTGAACCTCTTTAAGAGGTCCCCTGTCTTAGAAAACCACAATTTTTTTGACCTAAAGTTAACCTCTAAATACAGGTTTAACAGTATCTTCTTCTGATGATGACATTTTATATCAAATACTACCTGTTTTTATAATATTATGATCAAATATTCATTATAAACATTTAATATAGTCATCTCGTAGATCAACACTCACAAAAATACATGTTATATTCATAGTAAACAAAGTTCTATCTGTTGATTAAAAAAACCATATACAACAATAAACAACAAACAAGCAAACAAACAAAAACAGAAACAAACAAACAAGCAAAAAGCACTTCAGAAAATTAATTTCCAATACACATGAAACGTTTGAAGATATCGATCAAAAGGATAATGAGAAACCGTAAAACGAAGGACAGACAATACAATGGCAGACAAACAATGATCTACAAATCACTACACAGATTACAGACAATACAATGGCAGACAAACAATGATCTACGAAACACTACACAGATTACAGACAATACAATGTCAGACAAACAATGATCTACAAAACACTACACAGATTACAGACAATACAATGGCAGAACGGACAAACAATGATCTACAAAACACTACACAGATTACAGACAATACAATGGCAGAACGGACAAACAATGATCTACAAAACACTACACAGATTACAGAAAATACAATGGCAGAACGGACAAACAATGATCTACAAAACACTACACAGATTACAGACAATACAATGGCAGAACGGACAAACAATGATCTACAAAACACTACACAGATTACAGACAATACAATGGCAGAACGGACAAACAATGATCTACAAAACACTACACAGATTACAGACAATACAATGGCAGAACGGACAAACAATGATCTACAAAACACTACACAGATTACAAAAGATCAAACAACACGAACCCCACTATAAACGGGGATGGGTTTAGGTGTTCCGAAAGGACAAGCAGTTCGTGCTCCTCATGTGGCACCCGTTGTATTACTCGGTCCATATTTTAACACCTATAAACTACCATAGGTAATTATTCCCGTAATACAGATATGTGTAAATCTAAGAATAAAAGTTTGAAGATACTAAAAGGGCAATGAGAAGCCGTAGATCTAAGATACTAAAAGGTCAATGAGAAGCCGTAAATCTAAGATACTAAAAGGGCAATGAGAAGCCGTAAATCTAAGATGCTAAAAGGGCAATCAGAAGCCGTAAATCTAAGATACTAACAGGGCAATCAGAAACCGTAAATCTAAGATACTAAAAGGGCAATCAGAAGCCGTCAATCTAAGATACTAAAAGGGCAATGAGAAGCCGTCAATCTAAGATACTAAAAGGGCAATCAGAAGCCGTCAATCTAAGATACTAAAAGGGCAATCAAAAGCGTCGATCCAAGATACTAAAAGGGCAATCAGAAGCCGTCAATTTGAGATACTATAAGGGCAATCAGAAGCCGTCAATCTAAGATACTAAAAGGGCAATCAGAAGCCGTCAATCTGAGATACTAAAAGGACAATGAGAAGCCGTCAATCTAAGATACTAAAAGGGCAATGAGAAGCCGCCAATTTAAGATACTAAAAGGGCAATCAGAAGCCGTCAATCTAAGATACTAAAAGGGCAATGAGAAGCCGTCAATCTAAGATACTAAAAGTGCAATGAGAAGCCGTCAATCTAAGATACTAAAAGGGCAATCAGAAGCCGTCAATCTAAGATACTAAAAGGGCAATCAGAAGCCGCCAATCTAAGATACTAAAAGGGCAATGAGAAGCCGCCAATCTAAGATACTAAAAGGGTAATCAGAAGCCGTCAATCTAAGATACTAAAAGGGCAATCAGAAGCCGTCAATCTAAGATACTAAAAGGGCAATGAGAAGCCGCCAATCTAAGATACTAAAAGCGCAATCAGAAGCCGTCAATCTAAGATACTAAAAGGGTAACCAGAAGCCGCCAATCTAAGATACTTAAAGGGCAATGAGAAGCCGCCAATCTAAGATACTAAAAGGGTAATCAGAAGCCGTCCATCTAAGATACTAAAAGGGCAATGAGAAGCCGTCCATCTAAGATACTAAAAGGGCAATCAGAAGCCGTCAATCTAAGAACAAACAATGCAACATCCAAAATAATAAACGATTGACAATAAGCATTGTTTTAGTACACAGAAAACTAAATATTGAGCAACACGAACCCCACTAACACCAAGATAAGTCTATGGTGGTAAGTGGAGAATGATTACCACGGGAAATAGGAGGATATTGCGGATAAAGGGTCAACGGAAATTTTTCAGTAGGGGCCATCGTGGTCATTATCATATGGTAGTGGGATTTACAGCTACATGTACATATGCAATCAGTGCCTATCACCACTAAAGTTGTAAGTTCGAATCCCGCTCAAGTATTTCAGACTATGAATATGTTAGAGGGTTGCTGCTAACAAGGAAGCTACTGAATCAAGAGTTCCTATTGGCTAAGTTGAAGTCATCACTATAAACATTTTACGATCGTAACCATGACTTAGTTCACCGCTACGGAGTAATCAATCCGGTTCTTTCTCCATTCATGCCTTATCATCGAGTAACTCGACAGGTGTCATAAGTGGAGCGGGGACTACTTACACTTCCAGAGCACCTGAGTTCACCCAGATTTTGATGCGGTTCATGTTGCTCGATTTTTTTTTTCTGCATAGTGTTTTGTAGATAATTGTTCTTTTGTCGTTCATCTTTTAGCCATTACACTGTCTATCATTACACTGTCTATCATTACACTGTCTATCATTACACTGTCTATCATTACACTGTCTATCATTACACTGTCTATCATTCCACTGTCTATCATTCCACTGTCTATCATTCCACTGTCTATCATTACACTGTCTATCATTACACTGTCTATCATTCCACTGTCCATCATTCCTCCATTACACTGTCTATCATTCCACTGTCTATCATTACACTGTCTATCATTACACTGTCTATCATTACACTGTCTATCATTCCTCCATTACACTGTCTATCATTACACTGTCTATCATTCCACTGTCTATCATTACACTGTCTATCAGTCCACTGTCTATCATTCCACTGTCTATCATTCCACTGTCTATCATTCCACTGTCTATCATTACACTGTCTATCATTACACTGTCTATCATTACACTGTCTATCATTACACTGTCTATCATTCCTCCATTACACTGTCTATCATTACACTGTCTATCATTACACTGTCTATCATTCCACTGTCTATCATTCCACTGTCTATCATTACACTGTCTATCATTACACTGTCTATCATTCCTCCATTACACTGTCTATCATTACACTGTCTATCATTACACTGTCTATCATTACACTGTCTATCATTACACTGTCTATCATTCCACTGTCTATCATTACACTGTCTATCATTCCACTGTCTATCATTCCACTGTCTATCATTCCACTGTCTATCATTCCACTGTCTATCATTCCACTGTCTATCATTACACTGTCTATCATTACACTGTCTATCATTACACTGTCTATCATTACACTGTCTATCATTACACTGTCTATCATTCCACTGTCTATCATTACACTGTCTATCATTCCTCCATTACACTGTCTATCATTCCACTGTCTATCATTCCACTGTCTATCATTCCACTGTCTATCATTCCACTGTCTATCATTCCTCCATTACACTGTCTATCATTACACTGTCTATCATTACACTGTCTATCATTCCACTGTCTATCATTCCACTGTCTATCATTACACTGTCTATCATTCCACTGTCTATCATTCCACTGTCTATCATTCCACTGTCTATCATTCCACGGTCTATCATTCCACTGTCTATCATTACACTGTCTATCATTACACTGTCTATCATTACACTGTCTATCATTACACTGTCTATCATTACACTGTCTATCATTCCACTGTCTATCATTACACTGTCTATCATTACACTGTCTATCATTCCACTGTCTATCATTACACTGTCTATCATTCCACTGTCTATCATTCCACTGTCTATCATTCCACTGTCTATCATTCCACTGTCTATCATTCCACTGTCTATCATTACACTGTCTATCATTCCACTGTCTATCATTACACTGTCTATCATTCCACTGTCTATCATTCCACTGTCTATCATTCCACTGTCTATAATTCCACTGTCTATCATTCCACTGTCTATCATTACACTGTCTATCATTACACTGTCTATCATTCCACTGTCTATCATTACACTGTCTATCATTCCACTGTCTATCATTCCACTGTCTATCATTCCACTGTCTATCATTACACTGTCTATCATTACACTGTCTATCATTACACTGTCTATCATTACACTGTCTATCATTACACTGTCTATCATTCCACTGTCTATCATTACACTGTCTATCATTCCTCCATTACACTGTCTATCATTCCACTGTCTATCATTCCACTGTCTATCATTACACTGTCTATCATTACACTGTCTATCATTACACTGTCTATCATTACACTGTCTATCATTACACTGTCTATCATTACACTGTCTATCATTACACTGTCTATCATTCCTCCATTTACACTGTCTATCATTCCACTGTCTATCATTCCACTGTCTATCATTACACTGTCTATCATTACACTGTCTATCATTACACTGTCTATCATTACACTGTCTATCATTCCACTGTCTATCATTACACTGTCTATCATTACACTGTCTATCATTCCACTGTCTATCATTACACTGTCTATCATTCCACTGTCTATCATTACACTGTCTATCATTACACTGTCTATCATTACACTGTCTATCATTACATTGTCTATCATTACACTGTCTATCATTACACTGTCTATCATTACACTGTCTATCATTACACTGTCTATCATTCCACTGTCTATCATTCCACTGTCTATCATTACACTGTCTATCATTACACTGTCTATCATTACACTGTCTATCATTACACTGTCTATCATTACACTGTCTATCATTCCACTGTCTATCATTCCACTGTCTATCATTACACTGTCTATCATTACACTGTCTATCATTACACTGTCTATCATTACACTGTCTATCATTACATTGTCTATCATTACACTGTCTATCATTCCACTGTCTATCATTCCACTGTCTATCATTACACTGTCTATCATTACACTGTCTATCATTCCACTGTCTATCATTACACTGTCTATCATTACACTGTCTATCATTACACTGTCTATCATTACACTGTCTATCATTACACTGTCTATCATTACACTGTCTATCATTCCACTGTCTATCATTACACTGTCTATCATTACACTGTCTATCATTACACTGTCTATCATTCCACTGTCTATCATTACACTGTCTATCATTCCACTGTCTATCATTCCACTGTCTATCATTACACTGTGTATCATTACACTGTCTATCATTCCACTGTCTATCATTACACTGTCTATCATTCCACTGTCTATCATTACACTGTCAATCATTACATTGTCTATCATTCCACTGTCTATCATTACACTGTCTATGATTACACTGTCTATCATTACACTGTCTATCATTACATGGTCTATCATTACACTGTCTATCATTACACGGTCTATCATTACACTGTCTATCATTCTACTGTCTATCATTACACTGTCTATCATTACACTGTCTATCATTACACTGTCTATCATTACACTGTCTATCATTACACTGTCTATCATTCCACTGTCTATCATTACACTGTCTATCATTACACTGTCTATCATTACATTGTCTATCATTACACTGTCTATCATTACACTGTCTATCATTACACTGTCTATCATTCCACTGTCTATCATTACACTGTCTATCATTACATTGTCTATCATTACACTGTCTATCATTCCACTGTCTATCATTACACGGTCTATCATTACACTGTCTATCATTACACTGTCTATCATTACACTGTCTATCATTACACTGTCTATCATTACACTGTCTATCATTCCACTGTCTATCATTACACTGTCTATCATTACACTGTCTATCATTACACGGTCTATCATTACACTGTCTATCATTACACTGTCTATCATTACATTGTCTATCATTACACTGTCTATCATTACACTCTCTATCATTGCACTGTCTATCATTACACTGTCTATCATTCCACTGTCTATCATTCCACTGTCTATCATTCCACTGTCTATCATTCCTCCATTACACTGTCTATCATTACACTGTCTATCATTACACTGTCTATCATTCCACTGTCTATCATTATACTGTCTATCATTACACTGTCTATCATTACACTGTCTATCATTCCACTGTCTATCATTCCACTGTCTATCATTACACTGTCTATCATTACACTGTCTATCATTCCACTGTCTATCATTACACTGTCTATCATTCCACTGTCCATCATTCCTCCATTACACTGTCTATCATTACACTGTCTATCATTCCACTGTCTATCATTACGCTGTCTATCATTTCACTGTCTATCATTCCACTGTCTATCATTCCACTGTCTATCATTCCACTGTCTATCATTCCACTCTCTATCATTACACTGTCTATCATTACACTATCTATCATTCCACTGTCTATCATTCCACTGTCTATCATTACAATGTCTATCATTACACTGTCTATCATTCCACTGTCTATCATTCCACTGTCTATCATTCCACTGTCTATCATTACACTGTCTATCATTCCACTGTCTATCATTACACTGTCTATCATTACACTGTCTATCATTCCACTGTCTATCATTCCTCCATTACACTGTCTATCATTACACTGTCTATCATTCCACTGTCTATCATTACACTGTCTATCATTACACTGTCTATCATTACACTGTCTATCATTCCACTGTCTATCATTACACTGTCTATCATTCCACTGTCTATCATTCCACTGTCTATCATTCCACTGTCTATCATTACACTGTCTATCATTACACTGTCTATCATTACACTGTCTATCATTGCACTGTCTATCATTACACGGTCTATCATTCCACTGTCTATCATTACACTGTCTATCATTCCTCCATTACACTGTCTATCATTCCACTGTCTATCATTACACTGTCTATCATTACACTGTCTATCATTACACTGTCTATCATTACACTGTCTATCATTACACTGTCTATCATTACACTGTCTATCATTACACTGTCTATCATTCCTTCATTTACACTGTCTATCATTCCACTGTCTATCATTCCACTGTCTATCATTACACTGTCTATCATTACACTGTCTATCATTACACTGTCTATCATTACACTGTCTATCATTCCACTGTCTATCATTACACTGTCTATCATTACACTGTTTATCATTCCACTGTCTATCATTACACTGTCTATCATTCCACTGTCTATCATTACACTGTCTATCATTACACTGTCTATCATTACATTGTCTATCATTACATTGTCTATCATTACACTGTCTATCATTACACTGTCTATCATTACACTGTCTATCATTACACTGTCTATCATTCCACTGTCTATCATTCCACTGTCTATCATTACACTGTCTATCATTACACTGTCTATCATTACACTGTCTATCATTACACTGTCTATCATTACACTGTCTATCATTCCACTGTCTATCATTCCACTGTCTATCATTACACTGTCTATCATTACACTGTCTATCATTACACTGTCTATCATTACACTGTCTATCATTACATTGTCTATCATTACACTGTCTATCATTACACTGTCTATCATTACATGGTCTATCATTACACTGTCTATCATTACACGGTCTATCATTTCACTGTCTATCATTCCACTGTCTATCATTACACTGTCTATCATTACACTGTCTATCATTACACTGTCTATCATTACACTGTCTATCATTACACTGTCTATCATTCCACTGTCTATCATTACACTGTCTATCATTACACTGTCTATCATTACATTTTCTATCATTACACTGTCTATCATTACACTGTCTATCATTACACTGTCTATCATTCCACTGTCTATCATTACACTGTCTATCATTACACTGTCTATCATTACACTGTCTATCATTCCACTGTCTATCATTACACTGTCTATCATTACACTGTCTATCATTACACTGTCTATCATTCCACTGTCTATCATTACATTGTCTATCATTACACTGTCTATCATTACACGGTCTATCATTACACTGTCTATCATTACACTGTCTATCATTACACTGTCTATCATTACACTGTCTATCATTACACTGTCTATCATTACACTGTCTAACATTACACTGTCTATCATTCCACTGTCTATCATTACACTGTCTATCATTACACTGTCTATCATTACACTGTCTATCATTACACTGTCTATCATTGCACTGTCTATCATTCCTCCATTACATTGTCTATCATTACACTGTCTATCATTACATTGTCTATCATTCCACTGTCTATCATTACACTGTCTATCATTACACTGTCTATCATTACACTGTCTATCATTACACTGTCTATCATTACACTGTCTATCATTCCACTGTCTATCATTACACTGTCTATCATTCCTCCATTACACTGTCTATCATTCCACTGTCTATCATTCCACTGTCTATCATTACACTGTCTATCATTACACTGTCTATCATTACACTGTCTATCATTACACTGTCTATCATTACACTGTCTATCATTACACTGTCTATCATTACACTGTCTATCATTCCTCCATTTACACTGTCTATCATTCCACTGTCTATCATTCCACTGTCTATCATTACACTGTCTATCATTACACTGTCTATCATTACACTGTCTATCATTACACTGTCTATCATTACACTGTCTATCATTACACTGTCTATCATTACACTGTCTATCATTCCACTGTCTATCATTACACTGTCTATCATTCCACTGTCTATCATTACACTGTCTATCATTACACTGTCTATCATTACACTGTCTATCATTACATTGTCTATCATTACACTGTCTATCATTACACTGTCTATCATTACACTGTCTATCATTACACTGTCTATCATTCCACTGTCTATCATTCCACTGTCTATCATTACACTGTCTATCATTACACTGTCTATCATTACACTGTCTATCATTACACTGTCTATCATTACACTGTCTATCATTCCACTGTCTATCATTCCACTGTCTATCATTACACTGTCTATCATTACACTGTCTATCATTACACTGTCTATCATTACACTGTCTATCATTACATTGTCTATCATTACACTGTCTATCATTCCACTGTCTATCATCCCACTGTTTATCATTACACTGTCTATCATTACACTGTCTATCATTCCACTGTCTATCATTACACTGTCTATCATTACACTGTCTATCATTACACTGTCTATCATTACACTGTCTATCATTACACTGTCTATCATTACACTGTCTATCATTCCACTGTCTATCATTACACTGTCTATCATTACACTGTCTATCATTACACTGTCTATCATTCCACTGTCTATCATTACACTGTCTATCATTCCACTGTCTATCATTCCACTGTCTATCATTACACTGTGTATCATTACACTGTCTATCATTCCACTGTCTATCATTACACTGTCTATCATTCCACTGTCTATCATTACACTGTCAATCATTACATTGTCTATCATTCCACTGTCTATCATTACACTGTCTATGATCACACTGTCTATCATTACACTGTCTATCATTACATGGTCTATCATTACACTGTCTATCATTACACGGTCTATCATTACACTGTCTATCATTCTACTGTCTATCATTACACTGTCTATCATTACACTGTCTATCATTACACTGTCTATCATTACACTGTCTATCATTACACTGTCTATCATTCCACTGTCTATCATTACACTGTCTATCATTACACTGTCTATCATTACATTGTCTATCATTACACTGTCTATCATTACACTGTCTATCATTACACTGTCTATCATTCCACTGTCTATCATTACACTGTCTATCATTACATTGTCTATCATTACACTGTCTATCATTCCACTGTCTATCATTACACGGTCTATCATTACACTGTCTATCATTACACTGTCTATCATTACACTGTCTATCATTACACTGTCTATCATTACACTGTCTATCATTCCACTGTCTATCATTACACTGTCTATCATTACACTGTCTATCATTACACGGTCTATCATTACACTGTCTATCATTACACTGTCTATCATTACATTGTCTATCATTACACTGTCTATCATTACACTCTCTATCATTGCACTGTCTATCATTACACTGTCTATCATTCCACTGTCTATCATTCCACTGTCTATCATTCCACTGTCTATCATTCCTCCATTACACTGTCTATCATTACACTGTCTATCATTACACTGTCTATCATTCCACTGTCTATCATTATACTGTCTATCATTACACTGTCTATCATTACACTGTCTATCATTCCACTGTCTATCATTCCACTGTCTATCATTACACTGTCTATCATTACACTGTCTATCATTCCACTGTCTATCATTACACTGTCTATCATTCCACTGTCCATCATTCCTCCATTACACTGTCTATCATTACACTGTCTATCATTCCACTGTCTATCATTACGCTGTCTATCATTTCACTGTCTATCATTCCACTGTCTATCATTCCACTGTCTATCATTCCACTGTCTATCATTCCACTCTCTATCATTACACTGTCTATCATTACACTATTTATCATTCCACTGTCTATCATTCCACTGTCTATCATTACAATGTCTATCATTACACTGTCTATCATTCCACTGTCTATCATTCCACTGTCTATCATTCCACTGTCTATCATTACACTGTCTATCATTCCACTGTCTATCATTACACTGTCTATCATTACACTGTCTATCATTCCACTGTCTATCATTCCTCCATTACACTGTCTATCATTACACTGTCTATCATTCCACTGTCTATCATTACACTGTCTATCATTACACTGTCTATCATTACACTGTCTATCATTCCACTGTCTATCATTACACTGTCTATCATTCCACTGTCTATCATTCCACTGTCTATCATTCCACTGTCTATCATTACACTGTCTATCATTACACTGTCTATCATTACACTGTCTATCATTGCACTGTCTATCATTACACTGTCTATCATTCCACTGTCTATCATTACACTGTCTATCATTCCTCCATTACACTGTCTATCATTCCACTGTCTATCATTACACTGTCTATCATTACACTGTCTATCATTACACTGTCTATCATTACACTGTCTATCATTACACTGTCTATCATTACACTGTCTATCATTACACTGTCTATCATTCCTTCATTTACACTGTCTATCATTCCACTGTCTATCATTCCACTGTCTATCATTACACTGTCTATCATTACACTGTCTATCATTACACTGTCTATCATTACACTGTCTATCATTCCACTGTCTATCATTACACTGTCTATCATTACACTGTTTATCATTCCACTGTCTATCATTACACTGTCTATCATTCCACTGTCTATCATTACACTGTCTATCATTACACTGTCTATCATTACATTGTCTATCATTACATTGTCTATCATTACACTGTCTATCATTACACTGTCTATCATTACACTGTCTATCATTACACTGTCTATCATTCCACTGTCTATCATTCCACTGTCTATCATTACACTGTCTATCATTACACTGTCTATCATTACACTGTCTATCATTACACTGTCTATCATTACACTGTCTATCATTCCACTGTCTATCATTCCACTGTCTATCATTACACTGTCTATCATTACACTGTCTATCATTACACTGTCTATCATTACACTGTCTATCATTACATTGTCTATCATTACACTGTCTATCATTACACTGTCTATCATTACATGGTCTATCATTACACTGTCTATCATTACACGGTCTATCATTTCACTGTCTATCATTCCACTGTCTATCATTACACTGTCTATCATTACACTGTCTATCATTACACTGTCTATCATTACACTGTCTATCATTACACTGTCTATCATTCCACTGTCTATCATTACACTGTCTATCATTACACTGTCTATCATTATATTTTCTATCATTACACTGTCTATCATTACACTGTCTATCATTACACTGTCTATCATTCCACTGTCTATCATTACACTGTCTATCATTACACTGTCTATCATTACACTGTCTATCATTCCACTGTCTATCATTACACTGTCTATCATTACACTGTCTATCATTACACTGTCTATCATTCCACTGTCTATCATTACATTGTCTATCATTACACTGTCTATCATTACACGGTCTATCATTACACTGTCTATCATTACACTGTCTATCATTACACTGTCTATCATTACACTGTCTATCATTACACTGTCTATCATTACACTGTCTAACATTACACTGTCTATCATTCCACTGTCTATCATTACACTGTCTATCATTACACTGTCTATCATTACACTGTCTATCATTACACTGTCTATCATTGCACTGTCTATCATTCCTCCATTACATTGTCTATCATTACACTGTCTATCATTACATTGTCTATCATTACACTGTCTATCATTACACTCTCTATCATTGCACTGTCTATCATTACACTGTCTATCATTCCACTGTCTATCATTCCACTGTCTATCATTCCACTGTCTATCATTCCTCCATTACACTGTCTATCATTACACTGTCTATCATTACACTGTCTATCATTCCACTGTCTATCATTACACTGTCTATCATTACACTGTCTATCATTACACTGTCTATCATTCCACTGTCTATCATTCCACTGTCTATCATTACACTGTCTATCATTACACTGTCTATCATTCCACTGTCTATCATTACACTGTCTATCATTCCACTGTCCATCATTCCTCCATTACACTGTCTATCATTACACTGTCTATCATTCCACTGTCTATCATTACGCTGTCTATCATTTCACTGTCTATCATTCCACTGTCTATCATTCCACTGTCTATCATTACACTGTCTATCATTCCACTGTCTATCATTACACTGTCTATCATTACACTGTCTATCATTCCACTGTCTATCATTCCTCCATTACACTGTCTATCATTACACTGTCTATCATTCCACTGTCTATCATTACACTGTCTATCATTACACTGTCTATCATTACACTGTCTATCATTCCACTGTCTATCATTACACTGTCTATCATTCCACTGTCTATCATTCCACTGTCTATCATTCCACTGTCTATCATTACACTGTCTATCATTACACTGTCTATCATTACACTGTCTATCATTGCACTGTCTATCATTCCACTGTCTATCATTCCACTGTCTATCATTACACTGTCTATCATTCCTCCATTACACTGTCTATCATTCCACTGTCTATCATTACACTGTCTATCATTACACTGTCTATCATTACACTGTCTATCATTACACTGTCTATCATTACACTGTCTATCATTACACTGTCTATCATTCCTTCATTTACACTGTCTATCATTCCACTGTCTATCATTCCACTGTCTATCATTACACTGTCTATCATTACACTGTCTATCATTACACTGTCTATCATTACACTGTCTATCATTCCACTGTCTATCATTACACTGTCTATCATTACACTGTTTATCATTCCACTGTCTATCATTACACTGTCTATCATTCCACTGTCTATCATTACACTGTCTATCATTACACTGTCTATCATTACATTGTCTATCATTACATTGTCTATCATTACACTGTCTATCATTACACTGTCTATCATTACACTGTCTATCATTACACTGTCTATCATTCCACTGTCTATCATTCCACTGTCTATCATTACACTGTCTATCATTACACTGTCTATCATTACACTGTCTATCATTACACTGTCTATCATTACACTGTCTATCATTCCACTGTCTATCATTCCACTGTCTATCATTACACTGTCTATCATTACACTGTCTATCATTACACTGTCTATCATTACACTGTCTATCATTACATTGTCTATCATTACACTGTCTATCATTACACTGTCTATCATTACATGGTCTATCATTACACTGTCTATCATTACACGGTCTATCATTTCACTGTCTATCATTCCACTGTCTATCATTACACTGTCTATCATTCCACTGTCCATCATTCCTCCATTACACTGTCTATCATTACACTGTCTATCATTCCACTGTCTATCATTACGCTGTCTATCATTTCACTGTCTATCATTCCACTGTCTATCATTCCACTGTCTATCATTCCACTGTCTATCATTCCACTCTCTATCATTACACTGTCTATCATTACACTATCTATCATTCCACTGTCTATCATTCCACTGTCTATCATTACAATGTCTATCATTACACTGTCTATCATTCCACTGTCTATCATTCCACTGTCTATCATTCCACTGTCTATCATTACACTGTCTATCATTCCACTGTCTATCATTACACTGTCTATCATTACACTGTCTATCATTCCACTGTCTATCATTCCTCCATTACACTGTCTATCATTACACTGTCTATCATTCCACTGTCTATCATTACACTGTCTATCATTACACTGTCTATCATTACACTGTCTATCATTCCACTGTCTATCATTACACTGTCTATCATTCCACTGTCTATCATTCCACTGTCTATCATTCCACTGTCTATCATTACACTGTCTATCATTACACTGTCTATCATTACACTGTCTATCATTGCACTGTCTATCATTACACTGTCTATCATTCCACTGTCTATCATTACACTGTCTATCATTCCTCCATTACACTGTCTATCATTCCACTGTCTATCATTACACTGTCTATCATTACACTGTCTATCATTACACTGTCTATCATTACACTGTCTATCATTACACTGTCTATCATTACACTGTCTATCATTACACTGTCTATCATTCCTTCATTTACACTGTCTATCATTCCACTGTCTATCATTCCACTGTCTATCATTACACTGTCTATCATTACACTGTCTATCATTACACTGTCTATCATTACACTGTCTATCATTCCACTGTCTATCATTACACTGTCTATCATTACACTGTCTATCATTCCACTGTCTATCATTACACTGTCTATCATTACACTGTCTATCATTACACTGTCTATCATTCCTTCATTTACACTGTCTATCATTCCACTGTCTATCATTCCACTGTCTATCATTACACTGTCTATCATTCCACTGTCTATCATTACACTGTCTATCATTACACTGTCTATCATTACATTGTCTATCATTACATTGTCTATCATTACACTGTCTATCATTACACTGTCTATCATTACACTGTCTATCATTACACTGTCTATCATTCCACTGTCTATCATTCCACTGTCTATCATTACACTGTCTATCATTACACTGTCTATCATTACACTGTCTATCATTACACTGTCTATCATTACACTGTCTATCATTCCACTGTCTATCATTCCACTGTCTATCATTACACTGTCTATCATTACACTGTCTATCATTACACTGTCTATCATTACACTGTCTATCATTACATTGTCTATCATTACACTGTCTATCATTACACTGTCTATCATTACATGGTCTATCATTACACTGTCTATCATTACACGGTCTATCATTTCACTGTCTATCATTCCACTGTCTATCATTACACTGTCTATCATTACACTGTCTATCATTACACTGTCTATCATTACACTGTCTATCATTACACTGTCTATCATTCCACTGTCTATCATTACACTGTCTATCATTACACTGTCTATCATTACATTTTCTATCATTACACTGTCTATCATTACACTGTCTATCATTACACTGTCTATCATTCCACTGTCTATCATTACACTGTCTATCATTACACTGTCTATCATTACACTGTCTATCATTCCACTGTCTATCATTACACTGTCTATCATTACACTGTCTATCATTACACTGTCTATCATTCCACTGTCTATCATTACATTGTCTATCATTACACTGTCTATCATTACACGGTCTATCATTACACTGTCTATCATTACACTGTCTATCATTACACTGTCTATCATTACACTGTCTATCATTACACTGTCTATCATTACACTGTCTAACATTACACTGTCTATCATTCCACTGTCTATCATTACACTGTCTATCATTACACTGTCTATCATTACACTGTCTATCATTACACTGTCTATCATTGCACTGTCTATCATTCCTCCATTACATTGTCTATCATTACACTGTCTATCATTACATTGTCTATCATTACACTGTCTATCATTACACTCTCTATCATTGCACTGTCTATCATTACACTGTCTATCATTCCACTGTCTATCATTCCACTGTCTATCATTCCACTGTCTATCATTCCTCCATTACACTGTCTATCATTACACTGTCTATCATTACACTGTCTATCATTCCACTGTCTATCATTACACTGTCTATCATTACACTGTCTATCATTACACTGTCTATCATTCCACTGTCTATCATTCCACTGTCTATCATTACACTGTCTATCATTACACTGTCTATCATTCCACTGTCTATCATTACACTGTCTATCATTCCACTGTCCATCATTCCTCCATTACACTGTCTATCATTACACTGTCTATCATTCCACTGTCTATCATTACGCTGTCTATCATTTCACTGTCTATCATTCCACTGTCTATCATTCCACTGTCTATCATTACACTGTCTATCATTACACTGTCTATCATTACACTGTCTATCATTCCACTGTCTATCATTACACTGTCTATCATTCCACTGTCTATCATTCCACTGTCTATCATTCCACTGTCTATCATTCCACTGTCTATCATTCCACTGTCTATCATTACACTGTCTATCATTCCACTGTCTATCATTACACTGTCTATCATTCCACTGTCTATCATTCCACTGTCTATCATTCCACTGTCTATAATTCCACTGTCTATCATTCCACTGTCTATCATTACACTGTCTATCATTACACTGTCTATCATTCCACTGTCTATCATTACACTGTCTATCATTCCACTGTCTATCATTCCACTGTCTATCATTCCACTGTCTATCATTACACTGTCTATCATTACACTGTCTATCATTACACTGTCTATCATTACACTGTCTATCATTACACTGTCTATCATTCCACTGTCTATCATTACACTGTCAATCATTCCTCCATTACACTGTCTATCATTCCACTGTCTATCATTCCACTGTCTATCATTACACTGTCTATCATTACACTGTCTATCATTACACTGTCTATCATTACACTGTCTATCATTACACTGTCTATCATTACACTGTCTATCATTACACTGTCTATCATTCCTCCATTTACACTGTCTATCATTCCACTGTCTATCATTCCACTGTCTATCATTACACTGTCTATCATTACACTGTCTATCATTACACTGTCTATCATTACACTGTCTATCATTCCACTGTCTATCATTACACTGTCTATCATTACACTGTCTATCATTCCACTGTCTATCATTACACTGTCTATCATTCCACTGTCTATCATTACACTGTCTATCATTACACTGTCTATCATTACACTGTCTATCATTACATTGTCTATCATTACACTGTCTATCATTACACTGTCTATCATTACACTGTCTATCATTACACTGTCTATCATTCCACTGTCTATCATTGCACTGTCTATCATTACACTGTCTATCATTACACTGTCTATCATTACACTGTCTATCATTACACTGTCTATCATTACACTGTCTATCATTCCACTGTCTATCATTCCACTGTCTATCATTACACTGTCTATCATTACTGTCTATCATTACACTGTCTATCATTACACTGTCTATCATTACATTGTCTATCATTACACTGTCTATCATTCCACTGTCTATCATTCCACTGTCTATCATTACACTGTCTATCATTACACTGTCTATCATTCCACTGTCTATCATTACACTGTTTATCATTACACTGTCTATCATTACACTGTCTATCATTACACTGTCTATCATTACACTGTCTATCATTACACTGTCTATCATTCCACTGTCTATCATTACACTGTCTATCATTACACTGTCTATCATTACACTGTCTATCATTCCACTGTCTATCATTACACTGTCTATCATTCCACTGTCTATCATTCCACTGTCTATCATTACACTGTGTATCATTACACTGTCTATCATTCCACTGTCTATCATTACACTGTCTATCATTCCACTGTCTATCATTACACTGTCAATCATTACATTGTCTATCATTCCACTGTCTATCATTACACTGTCTATCATTACACTGTCTATCATTACACTGTCTATCATTACATGGTCTATCATTACACTGTCTATCATTACACGGTCTATCATTACACTGTCTATCATTCTACTGTCTATCATTACACTGTCTATCATTACACTGTCTATCATTACACTGTCTATCATTACACTGTCTATCATTACACTGTCTATCATTCCACTGTCTATCATTACACTGTCTATCATTACACTGTCTATCATTACATTGTCTATCATTACACTGTCTATCATTACACTGTCTATCATTACACTGTCTATCATTCCACTGTCTATCATTACACTGTCTATCATTACACTGTCTATCATTACATTGTCTATCATTACACTGTCTATCATTACACTGTCTATCATTACACTGTCTATCATTACACTTTCTATCATTACACTGTCTATCATTACACTGTCTATCATTACACTGTCTATCATTCCACTGTCTATCATTACACTGTCTATCATTACACTGTCTATCATTACACTGTCTATCATTGCACTGTCTATCAATCCTCCATTACATTGTCTATCATTACACTGTCTATCATTACATTGTCTATCATTACACTGTCTATCATTACACTCTCTATCATTGCACTGTCTATCATTACACTGTCTATCATTCCACTGTCTATCATTCCACTGTCTATCATTCCTCCATTACACTGTCTATCATTACACTGTCTATCATTACACTGTCTATCATTCCACTGTCTATCATTACACTGTCTATCATTACACTGTCTATCATTACACTGTCTATCATTCCACTGTCTATCATTCCACTGTCTATCATTACACTGTCTATCATTACACTGTCTATCATTCCACTGTCTATCATTACACTGTCTATCATTGCACTGTCCATCATTCCTCCATTACACTGTCTATCATTACACTGTCTATCATTCCACTGTCTATCATTACGCTGTCTATCATTTCACTGTCTATCATTCCACTGTCTATCATTCCACTGTCTATCATTCCACTGTCTATCATTCCACTGTCTATCATTACACTGTCTATCATTACACTATCTATCATTCCACTGTCTATCATTCCACTGTCTATCATTACACTGTCTATCATTACACTGTCTATCATTCCACTGTATCATTCCACTGTCTATCATTCCACTGTCTATCATTACACTGTCTATCATTCCACTGTCTATCATTACACTGTCTATCATTACACTGTCTATCATTCCACTGTCTATCATTCCTCCATTACACTGTCTATCATTACACTGTCTATCATTCCACTGTCTATCATTACACTGTCTATCATTACACTGTCTATCATTCCACTGTCTATCATTACACTGTCTATCATTCCACTGTCTATCATTCCACTGTCTATCATTCCACTGTCTATCATTACACTGTCTATCATTACACTGTCTATCATTACACTGTCTATCATTGCACTGTCTATCATTACACTGTCTATCATTCCACTGTCTATCATTACACTGTCTATCATTCCTCCATTACACTGTCTATCATTCCACTGTCTATCATTACACTGTCTATCATTACACTGTCTATCATTACACTGTCTATCATTACACTGTCTATCATTACACTGTCTATCATTACACTGTCTATCATTACACTGTCTATCATTCCTCCATTTACACTGTCTATCATTCCACTGTCTATCATTCCACTGTTTATCATTACACTGTCTATCATTACACTGTCTATCATTACACTGTCTATCATTACACTGTCTATCATTCCACTGTCTATCATTACACTGTCTATCATTACACTGTTTATCATTCCACTGTCTATCATTACACTGTCTATCATTCCACTGTCTATCATTACACTGTCTATCATTACACTGTCTATCATTACACTGTCTATCATTACATTGTCTATCATTACACTGTCTATCATTACACTGTCTATCATTACACTGTCTATCATTACACTGTCTATCATTCCACTGTCTATCATTCCACTGTCTATCATTACACTGTCTATCATTACACTGTCTATCATTACACTGTCTATCATTACACTGTCTATCATTACACTGTCTATCATTCCACTGTCTATCATTCCACTGTCTATCATTACACTGTCTATCATTACACTGTCTATCATTACACTGTCTATCATTACACTGTCTATCATTACATTGTCTATCATTACACTGTCTATCATTCCACTGTCTATCATTCCACTGTCTATCATTACACTGTCTATCATTACACTGTCTATCATTCCACTGTCTATCATTACACTGTCTATCATTACACTGTCTATCATTACACTGTCTATCATTACACTGTCTATCATTACACTGTCTATCATTACACTGTCTATCATTCCACTGTCTATCATTACACTGTCTATCATTACACTGTCTATCATTACACTGTCTATCATTCCACTGTCTATCATTACACTGTCTATCATTCCACTGTCTATCATTCCACTGTCTATCATTACACTGTGTATCATTACACTGTCTATCATTCCACTGTCTATCATTACACTGTCTATCATTCCACTGTCTATCATTACACTGTCTATCATTACACTGTCTATCATTCCACTGTCTATCATTACACTGTCTATCATTACACTGTCTATCATTACACTGTCTATCATTACATGGTCTATCATTACACTGTCTATCATTACACGGTCTATCATTTCACTGTCTATCATTCCACTGTCTATCATTACACTGTCTATCATTACACTGTCTATCATTACACTGTCTATCATTACACTGTCTATCATTACACTGTCTATCATTCCACTGTCTATCATTACACTGTCTATCATTCCACTGTCTATCATTCCACTGTCTATCATTACACTGTGTATCATTACACTGTCTATCATTCCACTGTCTATCATTACACTGTCTATCATTCCACTGTCTATCATTACACTGTCTATCATTACACTGTCTATCATTACACTGTCTATCATTCCACTGTCTATCATTACACTGTCTATCATTACACTGTCTATCATTACACTGTCTATCATTCCACTGTCTATCATTACATTGTCTATCATTACACTGTCTATCATTACACTGTCTATCATTCCACTGTCTATCATTACATTGTCTATCATTACACTGTCTATCATTACACTGTCTATCATTACACTGTCTATCATTGCACTGTCTATCATTCCTCCATTACATTGTCTATCATTACACTGTCTATCATTACATTGTCTATCATTACACTGTCTATCATTACACTCTCTATCATTGCACTGTCTATCATTACACTGTCTATCATTCCACTGTCTATCATTCCACTGTCTATCATTCCACTGTCTATCATTCCTCCATTACACTGTCTATCATTACACTGTCTATCATTACACTGTCTATCATTCCACTGTCTATCATTACACTGTCTATAATTACACTGTCTATCATTACACTGTCTATCATTCCACTGTCTATCATTCCACTGTCTATCATTACACTGTCTATCATTACACTGTCTATCATTCCACTGTCTATCATTACACTGTCTATCATTCCACTGTCCATCATTCCCCCATTACACTGTTTATCATTACACTGTCTATCATTCCACTGTCTATCATTACGCTGTCTATCATTTCACTGTCTATCATTCCACTGTCTATCATTCCACTGTCTATCATTCCACTGTCTATCATTCCACTGTCTATCATTACACTGTCTATCATTACACTGTCTATCATTCCACTGTCTATCATTACACTGTCTATCATTACACTGTCTATCATTACACTGTCTATCATTGCACTGTCTATCATTCCTCCATTACATTGTCTATCATTACACTGTCTATCATTACATTGTCTATCATTACACTGTCTATCATTACACTCTCTATCATTGCACTGTCTATCATTACACTGTCTATCATTCCACTGTCTATCATTCCACTGTCTATCATTCCACTGTCTATCATTCCTCCATTACACTGTCTATCATTACACTGTCTATCATTACACTGTCTATCATTCCACTGTCTATCATTACACTGTCTATCATTACACTGTCTATCATTACACTGTCTATCATTCCACTGTCTATCATTCCACTGTCTATCATTACACTGTCTATCATTACACTGTCTATCATTCCACTGTCTATCATTACACTGTCTATCATTCCACTGTCCATCATTCCTCCATTACACTGTCTATCATTACACTGTCTATCATTCCACTGTCTATCATTACGCTGTCTATCATTTCACTGTCTATCATTCCACTGTCTATCATTCCACTGTCTATCATTCCACTGTCTATCATTCCACTGTCTATCATTACACTGTCTATCATTACACTATCTATCATTCCACTGTCTATCATTCCACTGTCTATCATTACACTGTCTATCATTACACTGTCTATCATTCCACTGTATCATTCCACTGTCTATCATTCCACTGTCTATCATTACACTGTCTATCATTCCACTGTCTATCATTACACTGTCTATCATTACACTGTCTATCATTCCACTGTCTATCATTCCTCCATTACACTGTCTATCATTACACTGTCTATCATTCCACTGTCTATCATTACACTGTCTATCATTACACTGTCTATCATTACACTGTCTATCATTCCACTGTCTATCATTACACTGTCTATCATTCCACTGTCTATCATTCCACTGTCTATCATTCCACTGTCTATCATTACACTGTCTATCATTACACTGTCTATCATTACACTGTCTATCATTGCACTGTCTATCATTACACTGTCTATCATTCCACTGTCTATCATTACACTGTCTATCATTCCTCCATTACACTGTCTATCATTCCACTGTCTATCATTACACTGTCTATCATTACACTGTCTATCATTACACTGTCTATCATTACACTGTCTATCATTACACTGTCTATCATTACACTGTCTATCATTCCTCCATTTACACTGTCTATCATTCCACTGTCTATCATTCCACTGTTTATCATTACACTGTCTATCATTACACTGTCTATCATTACACTGTCTATCATTACACTGTCTATCATTCCACTGTCTATCATTACACTGTCTATCATTACACTGTTTATCATTCCACTGTCTATCATTACACTGTCTATCATTCCACAGTCTATCATTACACTGTCTATCATTACACTGTCTATCATTACACTGTCTATCATTACATTGTCTATCATTACACTGTCTATCATTACACTGTCTATCATTACACTGTCTATCATTACACTGTCTATCATTCCACTGTCTATCATTCCACTGTCTATCATTCCACTGTCTATCATTACACTGTCTATCATTACACTGTCTATCATTACACTGTCTATCATTCCACTGTCTATCATTCCACTGTCTATCATTACACTGTCTATCATTACACTGTCTATCATTCCACTGTCTATCATTACACTGTCTATCATTCCACTGTCCATCATTCCTCCATTACACTGTCTATCATTACACTGTCTATCATTCCACTGTCTATCATTACGCTGTCTATCATTTCACTGTCTATCATTCCACTGTCTATCATTCCACTGTCTATCATTCCACTGTCTATCATTCCACTGTCTATCATTACACTGTCTATCATTACACTATCTATCATTCCACTGTCTATCATTCCACTGTCTATCATTACACTGTCTATCATTACACTGTCTATCATTCCACTGTATCATTCCACTGTCTATCATTCCACTGTCTATCATTACACTGTCTATCATTCCACTGTCTATCATTACACTGTCTATCATTACACTGTCTATCATTCCACTGTCTATCATTCCTCCATTACACTGTCTATCATTACACTGTCTATCATTCCACTGTCTATCATTACACTGTCTATCATTACACTGTCTATCATTACACTGTCTATCATTCCACTGTCTATCATTACACTGTCTATCATTCCACTGTCTATCATTCCACTGTCTATCATTCCACTGTCTATCATTACACTGTCTATCATTACACTGTCTATCATTACACTGTCTATCATTGCACTGTCTATCATTACACTGTCTATCATTCCACTGTCTATCATTACACTGTCTATCATTCCTCCATTACACTGTCTATCATTCCACTGTCTATCATTCCACTGTCTATCATTACACTGTCTATCATTACACTGTCTATCATTACACTGTCTATCATTACACTGTCTATCATTACACTGTCTATCATTCCTCCATTTACACTGTCTATCATTCCACTGTCTATCATTCCACTGTTTATCATTACACTGTCTATCATTACACTGTCTATCATTACACTGTCTATCATTACACTGTCTATCATTCCACTGTCTATCATTACACTGTCTATCATTACACTGTTTATCATTCCACTGTCTATCATTACACTGTCTATCATTCCACTGTCTATCATTACACTGTCTATCATTACACTGTCTATCATTACACTGTCTATCATTACATTGTCTATCATTACACTGTCTATCATTACACTGTCTATCATTACACTGTCTATCATTACACTGTCTATCATTCCACTGTCTATCATTCCACTGTCTATCATTACACTGTCTATCATTACACTGTCTATCATTACACTGTCTATCATTACACTGTCTATCATTACACTGTCTATCATTCCACTGTCTATCATTCCACTGTCTATCATTACACTGTCTATCATTACACTGTCTATCATTACACTGTCTATCATTCCACTGTCTATCATTACACTGTCTATCATTACACTGTCTATCATTACACTGTCTATCATTCCACTGTCTATCATTACACTGTCTATCATTACACTGTCTATCATTCCACTGTCTATCATTACACTGTCTATCATTCCACTGTCTATCATTACACTGTCTATCATTACACTGTCTATCATTCCACTGTCTATCATTCCACTGTCTATCATTACACTGTCTATCATTCCACTGTCTATCATTACATTGTCTATTATTCCTCTATCATTCCACTGTCTATCATTCCTCTATCATTCCACTGTCTATCAGTCCTCTATCATTCCACTGTCTATCATTCCTCTATCATTTCACTGTTTATCATTCCACTGTCCATCATTCCTCTATCATTCCACTGTCTATCATTCCTCTATCATTCCACTGTCTATCATTCCTTTATCATTCCTCTATCATTACACTGTCTATCATTCCTCTTTCATTACACTGTCTATCATTCCTCTATCATTCCACTGTCTATCATTCCTCTATCATGCCACTCTCTATTATTCCACTGTCTATCATTCCACTGTCTATCATTCCACTGTCTATCATTCCTCTATCATTCCACTGTCTATCAGTCCTCTATCATTCCACTGTCTATCATTCCTCTATCATTCCACTGTCTATCATTCCTCTATCATTCCACTGTCTATCATTCCTCTATCATTCCTCTATCATTACACTGTCTTTCATTCCTCTATCATTCCACTGTCTATCATTCCTCTATCATTCCACTGTCTATAATTCCACTGTCTATCATTCCTTTATCATTCCACTGTCTATCAGTCCTCTATCATTCCACTGTCTATAATTCCTCTATCATTCCACTGTCTATCATTCCTCTATCATTTCACTGTCTATCATTCCACTGTCTATCATTCCTCTATCATTCCTCTATCATTACACTGTCTTTCATTCCTCTATCATTCCACTGTCTATCATTCCTCTATCATTCCACTGTCTATAATTCCACTGTCTATCATTCCTTTATCATTCCACTGTCTATCAGTCCTCTATCATTCCACTGTCTATAATTCCTCTATCATTCCACTGTCTATCATTCCTCTATCATTTCACTGTCTATCATTACACTGTCTATCATTACATTGTCTATCATTACACTGTCTATCATTACACTGTCTATCATTACACTGTCTATCATTACACTGTCTTTCATTACACTGTCTATCATTACACTGTCTATCATTACACTGTCTATCATTCCACTGTCTATCATTACACTGTCTATCATTACACTGTCTATCATTACACTGTCTATCATTGCACTGTCTATCATTCCTCCATTACATTGTCTATCATTACACTGTCTATCATTACATTGTCTATCATTACACTGTCTATCATTACACTCTCTATCATTGCACTGTCTATCATTACACTGTCTATCATTCCACTGTCTATCATTCCACTGTCTATCATTCCACTGTCTATCATTCCTCCATTACACTGTCTATCATTACACTGTCTATCATTACACTGTCTATCATTCCACTGTCTATCATTACACTGTCTATCATTACACTGTCTATCATTACACTGTCTATCATTCCACTGTCTATCATTCCACTGTCTATCATTACACTGTCTATCATTACACTGTCTATCATTCCACTGTCTATCATTACACTGTCTATCATTCCACTGTCCATCATTCCTCCATTACACTGTCTATCATTACACTGTCTATCATTCCACTGTCTATCATTACGCTGTCTATCATTTCACTGTCTATCATTCCACTGTCTATCATTCCACTGTCTATCATTCCACTGTCTATCATTCCACTGTCTATCATTACACTGTCTATCATTACACTATCTATCATTCCACTGTCTATCATTCCACTGTCTATCATTACACTGTCTATCATTACACTGTCTATCATTCCACTGTATCATTCCACTGTCTATCATTCCACTGTCTATCATTACACTGTCTATCATTCCACTGTCTATCATTACACTGTCTATCATTACACTGTCTATCATTCCACTGTCTATCATTCCTCCATTACACTGTCTATCATTACACTGTCTATCATTCCACTGTCTATCATTACACTGTCTATCATTACACTGTCTATCATTACACTGTCTATCATTCCACTGTCTATCATTACACTGTCTATCATTCCACTGTCTATCATTCCACTGTCTATCATTCCACTGTCTATCATTACACTGTCTATCATTACACTGTCTATCATTACACTGTCTATCATTGCACTGTCTATCATTACACTGTCTATCATTCCACTGTCTATCATTACACTGTCTATCATTCCTCCATTACACTGTCTATCATTCCACTGTCTATCATTACACTGTCTATCATTACACTGTCTATCATTACACTGTCTATCATTACACTGTCTATCATTACACTGTCTATCATTACACTGTCTATCATTCCTCCATTTACACTGTCTATCATTCCACTGTCTATCATTCCACTGTTTATCATTACACTGTCTATCATTACACTGTCTATCATTACACTGTCTATCATTACACTGTCTATCATTCCACTGTCTATCATTACACTGTCTATCATTACACTGTTTATCATTCCACTGTCTATCATTACACTGTCTATCATTCCACTGTCTATCATTACACTGTCTATCATTACACTGTCTATCATTACACTGTCTATCATTACATTGTCTATCATTACACTGTCTATCATTACACTGTCTATCATTACACTGTCTATCATTACACTGTCTATCATTCCACTGTCTATCATTCCACTGTCTATCATTACACTGTCTATCATTACACTGTCTATCATTACACTGTCTATCATTACACTGTCTATCATTACACTGTCTATCATTCCACTGTCTATCATTCCACTGTCTATCATTACACTGTCTATCATTACACTGTCTATCATTACACTGTCTATCATTACACTGTCTATCATTACATTGTCTATCATTACACTGTCTATCATTCCACTGTCTATCATTCCACTGTCTATCATTACACTGTCTATCATTACACTGTCTATCATTCCACTGTCTATCATTACACTGTCTATCATTACACTGTCTATCATTACACTGTCTATCATTACACTGTCTATCATTACACTGTCTATCATTACACTGTCTATCATTCCACTGTCTATCATTACACTGTCTATCATTACACTGTCTATCATTACACTGTCTATCATTCCACTGTCTATCATTACACTGTCTATCATTCCACTGTCTATCATTCCACTGTCTATCATTACACTGTGTATCATTACACTGTCTATCATTCCACTGTCTATCATTACACTGTCTATCATTCCACTGTCTATCATTACACTGTCTATCATTACACTGTCTATCATTCCACTGTCTATCATTACACTGTCTATCATTACACTGTCTATCATTACACTGTCTATCATTACATGGTCTATCATTACACTGTCTATCATTACACGGTCTATCATTTCACTGTCTATCATTACACTGTCTATCATTACACTGTCTATCATTACACTGTCTATCATTACACTGTCTATCATTACACTGTCTATCATTCCACTGTCTATCATTACACTGTCTATCATTCCACTGTCTATCATTCCACTGTCTATCATTACACTGTGTATCATTACACTGTCTATCATTCCACTGTCTATCATTACACTGTCTATCATTCCACTGTCTATCATTACACTGTCTATCATTACACTGTCTATCATTACACTGTCTATCATTCCACTGTCTATCATTACACTGTCTATCATTACACTGTCTATCATTACACTGTCTATCATTCCACTGTCTATCATTACATTGTCTATCATTACACTGTCTATCATTACACTGTCTATCATTACACTGTCTATCATTGCACTGTCTATCATTCCTCCATTACATTGTCTATCATTACACTGTCTATCATTACATTGTCTATCATTACACTGTCTATCATTACACTCTCTATCATTGCACTGTCTATCATTACACTGTCTATCATTCCACTGTCTATCATTCCACTGTCTATCATTCCACTGTCTATCATTCCTCCATTACACTGTCTATCATTA